>JAJPUD010005699.1:66169-87454 GCA_023553655.1 Myrmecobius fasciatus
AGAAAGAGAGAAAGAGAGAAAGAGAGAAAGAGAGAAAGAGAGAAAGAAAGAAAAAGAAAGAGAAAGAAAGAAAGAAAAAGAAAGACAAAGAAAGACAAAGAAAGACATGATTTTTCTTGCACAACAATGGTAAGTGTGAAAGATGTATACGTATATTCGATTTGTCAAGTATTTTAACATAATTAACATGTAGTGGAATTCCTGCCATCTGGGGAGGGGTGGAGACTAGGAGGAAAAATTTATAACAGAAAGCTTTGTAAGGATCAATGTTGAAGAATTACCCATACATATGTTTTGCAAATAAAAAGTTTTAATTAAAAAAAAGATTTCATTTTTAACAGTATCTCCCCCATTTCTTGAATCTCTCCCTTTTGACTTGTTCCTTTTCTATTGTCTTCTAACACATCCAAGCCTTCTCCATCCTTAAAAAACCTCCACAAGACTCTACCAGAAGCAGCTGGGTGGCACAGTAAATGGAGCATGGGGCTTGGAAAGATCCATCTTTCTGAGTTAAAATCCAGCTGCAGACATTTACTAGCTGTGGATCCTGGGCAAGTCAGTTAATCCTGTTTGCCTCAGTTTCCTCTTCTGTAAAATAAGGTGGAGAAAAAAATGGCAAACCATTCTAATATCTTTGCCAAGAAAACCCCAAAATGGGGTCATGGAGGGTTGGGCACAACTGAATAATAAAAATCCTGCCATCATCTCGTTACTATAAAGCTTAATATATACTCATTGATTGATTAATTTGTGATCCTCTCTGAAAATACTTCAGTTTGTGAATGCTTCTTTTAAAATGCAATGCTCCAAATTGAACACAATACTATAATTATGGTCTAACCACTACAGATTACAGTTAGACTATTGCCTCTCTTGGTCTTTCTATTAAGGCAAAGTAATATCTCATTAAACTTTTGGGCTGCCACATCACATTATTGATTCATATTGGATTTTTGGTCAACTAAAAAACATTTGTCTTTTTTTACATTAACTGCTGTTGTCACATCTTGCCTATCATGTACTCTTATAATTAAGATTTTGAGTCAAATTTTTAAGGACTTTATCTTTACTTCATCATGTCATCTCACATTTTCACCCTACTGAAATTTCATCTGAACTACAAGCTATACTTCCCAGCTTTGTATGACAGACAAATCTGATAAGCACATCATCTCTGTTTTCTATCTTAAAAAACAGTATTGAATGAATCAGGAGCTAAGACAGAGCCTTAGAGGTAGCGATCTCCCTCCAAGTTGACAATGAGACATTAATCAACAATCTTTGGATAAGATCATTAAGTTATCTATTTACACACCCACTTTACAATTGTCACAGACCCCACAGTTCTTTACCATGTTCACAAAAATGGATATAATAACAAAGATGAGGCATGAATAGAAGGGGAAAACATGAACAGTTGTATTCCTTTGCTGTAGTGATGGTAGGAGATTCTGGTATATTAATCTTATGGATGGGATTTAGTAGCTTATTTGTTGTTTTCTTAATACCACCTACCAGTGCTAACTCCTCTCCTCCTTTTTGCCTCTGCTGCTCCTTTACTTTACTGCCAATTTAGGGCTATGCTATAAAAGTATTGCAATGAAATAAAAATGGTCAATCAGGTATCACTTCAAGAGCAGCAGGGAAATAGCAAAGTATAAAAAAGCAGAGATAGCCTGCAAACAAAATTTATGTTTTGATATAAACATATTTTGGATATACTGTACTCTGAGTAGAGAGAATGGGACTTATTTAAGTTCTGGACTCAAATTCAAGCCTTTGGTTTAAATTCTTCAATAGAATACACATAGACTATTTGATTGATAATTAATATGGGAAATCACAGTAAAAAACAAGAAAGGGTTTTGTGTTTTTTGTGTAAATAACACATCAAACTTAAGAACAACAATCCATTTAGACTGGCTTACATCAAAATACATTATTTTTAACATTTGTCTTTAGGGGAAATTTTTTAAAATTAAAAATAAGTCATTGATTTTGTCATTTTTAGAGCTGATACAAGTAGTCATCTGGAAAATTCTTGTCTGGGACAAGTATTTGAAACTTCATCTAAACAATCACAGGGATTTAGTGAAGGGGCAGCTGGGTGGTATAGTAGAGAGAATGCCAGGTGTGGAGTCAGGAATACTAATTCAAAAGCCTCAGATGCTTACTAGCTGTGTGACCCTGGAACACTTAATCCCTCTTTGCCTTAGTTTCCTCATCTGTAAAAATGAGCTAGAGAAGGAAATGGAAAACCACTCCAGTATCTTTGCCAAGAAAATCTCAAATAAGGTCACAAAGAGTTGGACATGACCAAAACAAGCGAACAACAACCACCATCATTGTAACACTACTTTCAACAGATACAGCACAAAAGTTCCCATTTCTCATGTACTTTCTTTAAAACATGGTTTTGGTCATTAAAAAAAATTTACAACTAAATACAGAATGAGAAAAGAAAAAAAAATTTTCCAGGTACAAAGAAGACCCTAAGAGAAGATTCAATATGAAATAATAAATTTCCATTTCAAGAAAATCTATATAATAAATACTACACATTATTTACAAAGGTACTCAGCTTTACCTTGCTTCCTTGGAGATGTTCCTTTGTTCTCTTCTGGGTACTTTTCACATTATTTTTTTCTCTCCCTCCACCGTCCCAACCTAAAGAAGGTTACAAATAAATATATATATGCATACACACACATATGTGTATATATACACAATTAAGGTTTTATACATATATATATATACATATACATATATATACACATACACATTCATACGCATATGTGGAAGACTGTACTATGCTTATTTTCTCCTATCATCTGTTTTCCTGAAAGTGGATAGCATCTTCTTCCATAAGTCCAGGTCTTCCTGTTTTTCTAAATCAACCAATTCATTGTTTCCTACAAGACAGCAATATTTCTTTCTTCCTTCATTGGATCTTAGAAGTTAATTTTGTAATTTATAATAATCATAATTACTTGGTTACTAAAAGTTATTGTTAAAATAATATTGTTGTTACTATGTACAGTGTTCTCTTAGTCCTGCTCATTTCACTCTTCATTATTTTGTGAAGGTCTCTATACTTTTCTAAAATCATTGAGCTCATCATTTCTTATAGCAGAGTAATATTCCATCATGAACATATATCACAATTTGTTTAGCCATTTCACAATTCATGGGTATCCTTGCAATTTCTAGCTCTTGGCCACTACAAAAAGAGTTAATATATATGTGTGTATGGTGTATGTGTATATATATTTAGATGTAGATATAGATATGGACATATAGGTTCTTTTTCATTTTCCCTAATCATCTTGAGAAACAGACATAATAGTGTTATTACTGAGTCAAAGGGTATAAACAGTTTAATAACTTTGGGGGCATAATTCCAAACTTCTTTCCAAAATGGTTAGATTATCTCAAAGATTCAGCAATAATAAATTATGGTCTCAGTTTTTCCATATTCCCTCCAACATTTGTCATTTTCTCTATCATTTTTAACAATATGCTAGGTATAATATGATATCTCAAAGTTGTTTTAATTTGCATTTCTCTAATCAATAATAATTTCATATGACTATAAATTTTTTTCATCAGAAAACTGCTTATTCACATCTTATGACCAATTATCAAATGGAGAATAATTCACATTTTTATAGATTTGACAAAATTTTTATATGTTTGAGATATGAGACTTTTACCTGAAAAATTGTCTATAAAAATTTGTTCCAAGTTTTCTGCTTTCCATTTGATCTTTGCTACATTTGTTTTATTTTGTACAAAACCTTTTTAATTTAAAAAAAATTATCCATCTCACAACACTATCTCTTGCTTGTTCATAAATTGTTCATTTATCCATAAGTCTGGGTAATATGTTCCATGTTCTTTAAATTTTCTTGTAATAGCTTCCTTTATATCTAGGTCATTTTGACCTTATCTTGATAAATAGTGTAAGATATTGGTCTATGCCCAATTTCTATCAGACTGCTTTCCAGCGTTCCTAATAATTTTTACCAAATAATGAATTCTTATCCCCAAAACAAGGCTTTACACTTGTCAAACACCGGGTAACTATAATTGCTTGCAACTATAGATTGTATGTCTGCTCTGTGCCACTGATCAACTTTTCTATTTCTTAGCCAGTACCAGATAGTTTTGATAATTACTCCCTTATAAATTCTGGTATTGCTAAACCTCCTTCCTTTACATTTTTTCTTGTTGCTTTATTTGGTGTTCTTAACCCTTTGTTCTTCCAAATGAATGTTATTTATTTTTATTTCTAGTTCCAGAAAAATAACATTTTCATAATTTAATTGGGATGGCATTGAGTATGTAGATTAATTTTGGTAAAATTGTCATTTTTTACTGTATTGGTCCTATTTGTATACAAAGATTTTATAGTTTTGTTCATATAGATCCAGGGTTTATTTATTGCCAAATATTTTATACTGTCCAGAGTTACGTTAAATTGGGTATCTCTGGCTATCTCCTCCTGCAGGATCCTGTTAGTAATATATAGGAATGCTGCCGATCTATGTGGGTATACTTTATATCCTGCTACTTAGCTGAAATTATTATTTTAATTAACTTTTTAGTTTACTCTTTAGGATTTTCCAACATATCAACATATTATCTGCAAAAGAGTTAGTTTTATTACCTCATTCCATATTCTGATTTCATTTCTTTTTTTTTATTGCTATTGCTATGCTCTCCAATATAATATTGAAGATATTGGGCATCTTTGTTTTCACACATCATCTTACTTCAAGTTTATCCTCATTATAAATAATGCTTGATAATGGTTTTAGGTAAATTATTTTTTATCAATTTAAAAAAAGTCCATTTATGTCTATACTTTAAAGTGTTTTTTAACAGAAATGAATGATATACTTTATCAAACATTTTTCTGCATCTATTGATATTATATGATTTTTATTATTTTTGTTATTGATATAATCAATCATGTTAATAGTTTTTCTTATGTTAAATCATCCCTGAATTCCTAGTATGAATTTTGCTTGGTCATAATGTATAATCTTTGTAATATATTGTTGTAATCTTTAAACTAGTATTTTATTTAGAATTTTTGCTTTCATGTTCATTATTTGTTGGTCTAAAATGTTCTTTCTGTTTTTACTTTTCTTGGTTTAGGTATAAGTATCACATTTATGTCAGAAAGAGAGTCAGAAAGAAGGGTAGGACTCCTTGTTTACCTATTCTTTCTTTCTTTCTTTTTTTTTTTTTTTTGTTTACACAATTGGGGTTAAGTGACTTGCCTAGGGAAACAAAGCTAGAAAATGTTAAGTGTCTGAGGCCAGATTTGAACTTAGTTCCTCCTGACTTCAGGGGTGGTGCTCTAACAACTGTGCAACCTAGTTGCCCTTTTACCTATTATTTCAAATAATGTATTTAATTATTGGAATTAGTTGGTCTTTAAATCTTTGATAAAATTTATTTGTAAATCCATCTGATCCTGGTGCTTTTTTTGGGAGCTCATTTATGCCTATTCAATTTCTTTTCTAAAATAGGGCTATTTAGATATTCTTTTTCCTTTCCTGCTAATCTTATCAATTTGTCTTTTTGTATATATTTTTCCATTTCACTTAAATTTTTAAATTTATTAGTATATAATTCAGCAAGATAACTTTTCATTTTTAATATTAGTAATTTGGTTTTCTTTTCCCCTTTATAAAAATCACGTTAACCAATAGTTTCACTATTTTCTTGAAATTTTTTTCACAATGCCAAGTCCTTGCTTTATTGATTAATTCAGTGGTTTTCTTATACTCAATTTAGTAATTTACCCTTTAATTTTTTAGGGTTTCCAATTTAGTGCTTAGTTGGGGATTTTTAATTTGCTCTTTTTCTAATATTTTAAGAAATTGTATACTCAGTTCATTAATTTGCTCTTTCTCTTTTTTTATTGGTATAAGCAGTTAAGGATATAAGTTTTTTTCTCATTATTGCTTTGGCTATATTCTATAGGTTTTCTGATGCTGTTTCATTATTGTCATTTTCTGTAATGAATTTAATGATTGTTTCTATTATTTGTTCTTTAACTCTTACGTTCTTCAAGATTAGATTATTTCCATTTTTTTTCTGTTTCCATGATCCCTTATTAAATATAATTTTTATTGCATTTTGGTCTATAAAGGAAATGTTTAATATTTCAGTTTTTCTGGTTTTAGCTATAAAATGTTTTTGTCCTAGTATAGGGTCAGTCTTTGTAAAAGTACCATGTAGTGCTGGGGAAAAGATGTGTTACTTTCTATTTCCATTCAGTTCTCTCTAGCTTATCTAAAATTCTATTCACTTTCTTAATTTCCTTATTTATTTTTTGGTTAGATTTGTCTAGTTCTGAGAAGGCAATATTAAATTTCCCCATTATTATGTTACTACTACTATATCTACCTATAATTCATTTAACTCTTAAAAATTTAGATGCTATGATATTTGGTGCATACAAGTTTAGTATCGATGATGCTTTGTTATGTATGGTATCTTTTATCATAATGTAGTTTTCCTGTTTTATCTTTTTAAATTAAATCTATTTTAGCTTTGACTTTGGTATTTTTGCCATCTCTTTTTTGTTTGTTTGTTTGTTTGTTTTGCATTGGGTGAGGCAGAATACATTCTACTCTAGCCCTCATGTTTAACTCCATGTGTTTTTTTCATTTTTAAATATGTTTCTTACAAGCAGCATACTGTTGTATTCTGATTTCTAATACATTCTGCTATCTGTTTCTGTTTTATGGATGAATCATCCCATTTACATTCAAAATTATAATTACCATTTTGTGTATTTCCCTCCATATAATTTTTTTCCTCACTATTGTCCTTCTTGACTTCTGGTTTTACCCTATCCTTCTTTTAGTTTATTCTAACCAGTATCTCTCTATTCCATACCCTTTAATAGAATCTTTCCTTTATCCTCTCCCCTTACCATTCTTTTCCTTATTTTATCCACTAAGAGAAAGACGCTTTTCTTCTTCCACACTCTCCTAAATCTTAATCTACACACCCTTCTGTATCTCTCCCCTTCCTTATCCTGTTCCTTTACCCTCTTATTTCTTTATAAATTTAGAGGAATTTTATACACTTCCAGATGTATATACTGTTCCATCTTTAATCCAGATATGAGAGTAGGGTTTCAGTACTATCAGCCCTCTATGTCTAGCTGATTTGTTTGCATGAGTTTTTCCTCTAGTGCTTCCATTTATGAAATAATTCCTCTTTTTACCTTTTCCTATACAATTTTGTTTTTTAAAATCACCACATAGTACTCAATTTTCCCCTACAATTACCAATGACAATCTTAAGCATATGGTTTAATTTCCACATATAAGAAGTAAACAGTTTGCCCTTTTTGAATCCTTTGCAATTGTTCTTTGATGTTCACCTTATATTTTTATTGGATTGTATGTCAGATTTTCATTAAATTCTGGTCTCTTAACAATAAAAAAAAAAAAAATTCTGGTCTCTTGTGACAAAATCTTGAAAGTTTGTCAGTTCATTGAATTTTCCTCCTCCTCCCTCCACTCAGATTTATACTTGGCTTTGCTAGGTAAGTTATTTTTTGGCTGCAACCCCAGTTTTTTAGCTCTTCAATACACAGTGTTTCAAAACCTGCAGGGTTTTTTTTGTGTAGTACCTGCTAAGTTTTCTGTAATTCTATTTGTGACTCTAGTATTGGAATTGGGGGGTTTTCTTTGGTTGCTCATAATATTTTCTCTTTAACTTGAGGTTTTTGATTATGATATTCCTGTAGGTTTTCATCCTGAGATCTCTTTCAGGTAGTGATTGGTGGATTTTTTTTCTTTTCTATTTTTAATTTCCCCTCTTGTTATAAAACTTCAGGACATTTTTCTTTAATTATTTCTTGTATTATTGTATCAATATTCTGTTTTTATTGTACCTTTATTGTAGTCCAATTATTCTTGTTTTCTCGAGAGAGAAGAGAATTCTTCTCCAGATCTGTTATTTATCTGTTCTCCATTATCCTCTTTTTTTTACTTTTTTAAAATTTTGTTTTATTATTTCTTTTAACATCATCCACTTTCCCTTGCCCAATTCTGATTTTCAAGGAGTTGTTTTCTACTTTAGGATTCTTGATCTCCAATTTGAAAAAAAAAAGGCAATTAAGTGAAGCAGTGGATAAAGCATCAGCTCTATAGTCAGAAGGAACAGAGTTCAAATTTGGCCTCAGATGCAGTACACTTACATGCTGTGTGAACTGTGAAAGTCACTTAACCCTGATTGCCTCACCCCCCAAAAAAAAGGTTCTGGATCTTCTTTTCACTTGGTTGACTTTCTTGGTTTTCTTGGATTGTTCTTTTTTTCTTTCTTTCTAAATTTTCTTCAAACTCTCATTTGATTTTTAAAATTCTTATTTCCAAGAACTCCTTTTGGGAAGGTGAGCATTTGACATTTCTCTTTGGAGTAAGAGAGGCTTTTTTGGTTCAGTATCTTCCTCTAAAAATGAACCTTGCTCTTCTCTATTCCCATAGCAGCTGTCTGTGGTTGGGCTTTTTTCTCCTTCGTTCATTTTTTTAGCAGCTTGTTATTATAATCATCTCTAGATCTGGAGGGTAAGCAATGATGTCTCTGGCTTGAGGTCCTTCTTCTTGTTACTTTTTGAGCTTTGTCCAGGTCTTAACTTTCCCACTCATTTCCCCCTCCAAGCCCTAGCTTGGGCTATTAGATATACTATCCTGGAAACACTGTTGCTCCCTAAGGACCCTCCAGTGGCTGTAATCTCCACTTCTCCCCTCTGGCTGGGAACTAAAACCAAGACTTCAGCTCTCCTGTAAATGTTCACAATCCATAGTATCTCTGCCTCACTGCTGTTCAATATACTGGGCATGTGCTGCTGCTTCTCACCTTCAGTCAAAGTCCAGGCAGGTCTCAGCAGCACAGCTGAGTCTGGTATCCCTTGGCAGTAGAGAGTCTTTTGATTTTCTCCTGCTCAGATATCTGACCCCCTCACTATCTGTGAGGTGAGAAATCTTGTGGCTGAGACTGAGGCTATCTCCCAACCCAGAAGCCCCCACATTTTATTTTGTTTGTTATTTCAGTGGAGATAACCTGGAGATGTTTGCACTTAATTCAGGCCCAAGTTTTGTCCAGTTGTTTTGGGAGAAACACTTCTCTGCTCCAGCTCTTGTTTATTTTTGCCATTCTAATGAGACTCGAATTTGTCTTGTTCGTAGGAGAAATATGAAAAGTTTGGGATTTTCTGACCTCCACCATCTTCCCAACATCCTCTTCCTTAAAAATAGCTTTATATATATATATATATACATATATATATATTTAATTTTGAACTAAATAAATGCAAAGATTTCAATATACAAAGAAAAACAGAATAGAGAATTGTATGTGAAAGTATATTATGTAAACTTTGTTCTTTAATAGTGATCATTAAAGCCAGGATCTATATGAACACAATTATAAAACACCTTCCAAACTAAATCAGATCTAAATAATTGGAAAAATATCAATTTTTCATAGGTAGTTCAAGCTAATATAATAAATATGACAATCTTATCTAAATTAATCTACCTGTTTAGTGCCATACCAAACAAACTGATAAAAATTATTTATAGAGCTATGAAAAATAACAGTTATTTTTTTACAAAGACACAAAGATAGTTTTCATATTCATGTTTTAAGACTTGGTGTTCTAATTTTTCTCCCTCCCTCTATTGTTTCCCCTCTCCCCAAGACAGCAAACAATCTTATGTAGGTTATAGTTATATGATAATTTTAAACATATTTCTATATTTGTCATGTTGTGAAAAAATCAGAACAAAAGGGAGAAAAACACAAGAAAGAAAAAACAAACAAAAAAGATAAGAATAGTATGCTTTGTTCTGCATTCATTCTCCATAATTCTTTATCTGGATTCAGCTGGCATTTTCCATTACAAGTCCTTTGCAAT
The DNA here is from genome assembly GCA_023553655.1 of Myrmecobius fasciatus. Classification (NCBI taxonomy): domain Eukaryota; kingdom Metazoa; phylum Chordata; class Mammalia; order Dasyuromorphia; family Myrmecobiidae; genus Myrmecobius; species Myrmecobius fasciatus. Next base: position 76,122 of record JAJPUD010005699.1, read on the forward strand.
TAAATTGTCTTGGTTCCCTGTATTGCTGAGAGGAGCTAAATCTATCACAGTTGATCATCACATAATTTTGCTATTACTCTGTACAATGTTCTCCTGGGTCTGCTCACTTCACTCAACATCAGTTCCTATAAGTCTTTTCAGGCTTTTCTAAAAATAGCCTGCTCATCATTTCTCATAAAACAATAATAATAATATTCCATTACATTCGTATACCATGACTTTTTCAGCCATTCCCTGACAGGAATACACTTAATTTCCAGTTCCTTATTGCTACAAAAAGAGTTGCTACAAACATTTGTGCACATGTGGGTCCTTTTGTCTTTTTTTATGTTTTCTTTGGGATACAGACCTAATAGTGGCACTCTGGATCAAAAAGTATGCACAGTTTTATAGCCCTTTGGGCATAGTTCCAAATTGTTCTCCAGAATGGTTGGATCAGTTCACAACTATACCAACAATACATTACTGTCCCAGTTTTCCCACATTCTCTACATTTGTCATTATCTTTTCCTGTCATCTTAGCCAATCTGAAAGCTGTGTAGTGGTACCTCAGAGTTGTCTTAGTTTGAATTACTCTGATCAATAGTGATTTAGAGCACTTTTATGAGAGTATAAATGCTTTTAACTTCTTCATTTGAAAATTGTCTGTTCATATCCTTTGACCATTTATCTATTGGGGAAAGACTTGTATTCTTTTTTTTTTTTTTTTTTTGCTTTTTGCTGAGGCAATTGGGGTTAAGTAACTTGCCCAGGGTCACACAGCTAGGAAGTGTCTGAGATCAAATCTGAACTCAGGTCCTCCTGACTTCAGGGCTGGTGCTCTAACCACTGCGCCACCTAGTTGCCCCAAGACTTGTATTCTTATAAATTTGACTCAGTTCTCTAAGTATTTTAGAAATGTAGCCTTTATCAGAAATACTGGCTGCAAAATTGTTCCTACGTTTCTGGTTCTTTTCTAATCTTGGCTGCATTGGTTTTGTTAGTGTAAAACCTTTTTAATTTAATATAATCAAAATTATTCATTTTGCATTTCATAACGTTTTCTAGTTCTTCTTTGGCCATAAATTCTTCCCTTCTTCAAAGATCTGATAGGTAAACTATCCTTTGCTCTCCTGATTTGCCTACACTATCACCCTTTATGCCTAAATCATGTACCCATTTTCACTTTTTTTTTGGTATGCAGTGTGAAATGTAAGTCTATGCCAAGTTTTTAACATATTGTTTTCCAATATTCGCAGCAATTTTTGTCAAATAGTAAGTTCTTATTCCAGAAGCTGGGGTCTTTGGATTTACCAAACAACAGATTAATATATTCATTGATTATTGTGTCATGTATATCTAACCTATTCCACTAATCCATTAATCTATTTCTTAGCCAGTAAAAGATAGTTTTGATGACTGCTACTTTGTAAAAGAGTTTTACATCTGGTACATCATTTGCATTTTTTTCCATTAATTCCCTTGATATTCTTGACCTTTTCCTTCCCCAAATGAATTTTGTCATTATTTTTCTAGCTCTAAAAATAATTTTTGACAGTTTGGTATAACACTGAAAAAGTAGACTAATTTAGGTAGATTTGCCAATTTTATTATATTAGCTCAAACTACCCAGGAACAACTGATATTTTTCCAATTGTTTAGATCTGACTTTATTTGTGTAAAAAGTGTTTTGTAATTGTGTTCATACAGTTCCTGACTTTGTCTTGGCAGGTAGACTCCCAAATATTTTATATTATCTACAATTACTTTAAGTGGCACTTATTTCTTTATCCTTTGCTGCTGGGCTTTGTTGGTAACTTAGAAATGCTCCTTTGTGTAAGTTTATTTTATATTGTACAGCTTTGCTAAAATTGCTAATTATTTTGAGTAGTTTTTTGGTTCATTCTCTAAGTATATTATCATATCATTTGCAAAGAAGGATAGTTTTGTTTCCTCGTTGCCTACTCTAATTCCTTCTATTTCTTTTTCTTTTCTTATTGCCAGAGCCAACTTTTCTAGTACAATATTGAATGATAATGGTGAGAATGGGCAACCTTGTTTCACCCTTGATCTTACTGGGAATGCTTTTAGTATTCCATTACATATAATGCTTGCTGATGATATTAAATAGATCCTGCTTATCATTTTAAGGAAAACTTCATTATTCCTACTCTCGCTAGTGTTTTTAATAGCAATGATTGCTGCATTTTGTCAAAAAAATGTTCTACATTTATTGAGATTATCATGTTTTCTGTTAGCTTTATTATTGATATGATCAATTATGCTACTAGTTTTCCTTATATTTAGCCAGCCCTGCACTCCTGGTATAAATCCTAATTAGTCATTGTGTATTATCCTGCTGATAAATTGTTGTAATCTCCTTGCTTATGTTTTATTTTAAATTTTTGTTTCAATATTCATTAGGGAGATTGGTTTATAATTTTCTTTTCTTGTTTTGGCCCTTTCTGGTTTAGGTATCAGCCCCATATTTGTGTCATGGAAAAAATTTGGTAGGACTACTTCTTTGCCTATTTTTCTAATAGTTTACATAGTATTGGAATTTATTGTTCTTTAAATGTTGGGTAGAATTCCTTTGTAAAAACATCTGGCCCTGGAGATTTTTTCTTAGGGAGTTCATTGATAGTTTGTTCAATTTCTTTTTCTAAAATGGAGTTATTTAAGTATTTTATTTCTAATTTTGTTAATCTATGCAATTTATATTTCTGTAAATTTCATCCATTTCAATTAGATTGTCAGATTTGTTGGCATAGAGTTGGGCAAATTAGCTCCTGATTATGCTTTAATTTATTTTTTGTTGGTAGTAAATTAATCTTTTTTTTGATGCTGGTAATTTTTCCCCTCTTTTTTGTAATTAAATTAAACAAAGATTTATCTCTTGTTTTTTTTTTCATAAAACCAACTCTTAGTTTTATTAATTAGTTCAATAATTTTCTTACTTTCAATTTCATTAATCTCTCCTTTGAATATCAGAATTTTTAATTTGGTATTTAATTGGGGCCTCAATTTGTTCTTTTTCTAGTTTTTTTTAATTGCATGCCCAATTCATTGAACTTCTATTTCTCTGTTTTATTCATACAAGTATTTAGAGCTATGAAATTTCCCCTAAGAACTGCTTTGGCTGCATCCCATAAGTTTTGGTATGTTGTCTCATTATTGTCAGTCTCTTGGATGAAATTATTGTTTCTATGAGTTGTTGTTTGACTCACTCTTTAGGATTAGATTATTTAATTTTTAACTGGTTTTTAATCTATCTTTCCCTGGCTTTTTATTTAAAGTAATTTTTATTGGATTGTGATGTGAAAAGGATTCATTTACCATTTCTGCCTTTCTACATTTAACTAATAAATGTTCAATTTTTGTGTAGGTTCCATGTATCACTGAGAAAAAAGGTATATTCTTTTCTATTCCTATTCACTTTTGTCCAGAGGTCTATCATATTTATGTTTTCTAAAATCCTATTAACCTTCATAATTTCTTTCTTGTTTATTTTGTGGTTAGATTTACCTAATTCTGAGAAGGGGAGGTTGAGATCCCCTACTACTATAGTTTTCCTATTTATTTTTTCCTGTTACTGGCTTAATTTTTTCTCTAAGAATTTCTCTGCTATACCACTTGGTTCATATATGTTTAGTAACAATACCACTTCATTATTTATGGTACAATTTAATAACTTTCCTTATCTTTTTTAATTATATCTATTTTTGCTTTTGCTTTATCTGAGGTCAAAATTGCTACCCGATTTTTATTTTTGTTTTTTTGCTTCAGCTGAAGCACAATAAATGCTGTTCCAGCCTTTTACCCTTACTCTGTATGTATCTCTCTGTTACAAATGTATTTCTTGTAAACAACATATTGTAGGATTTTGTTTTTAATTCATTCTCCTATTTGCTTCCATTTTATGGGAAAAATTCATCCCATTCACATTCATAGTTATGATTACCAACCCTGTATTTCCTTCCATCTTATTTTCTCCTCTGCATATATATTTTTTCTCTCTTTCTATCCTGTCCCTCCTTAGTAGCATTTTGTTCCTAATTAATCCTGTCCTCTGCCTACCCTAATTTCTATAACTCCTCCTCCCTTCTTTTACTCCTTTCTTCTAGTGATTGTATCCTCCCTTCTTCCCAGCCTCTCCCTTTTCTTTTTCCTTTTTCCTCCTACCTCTCTATAGGATAAGATAAATTTCTATACTTAACTGTGTGTATGTTATTCCTTCTTTGAGCTCAAATGGATGAGATTAACCTTCAGATAATGCTCATCCCCCTTTTTCCCCTCTTCTGTAATAAGTCTTTTCTGCCTCTTCCTGTGATCTAATTACACCATTTAACCTCCCCTTTTCTCATTTCCCAGTATAATCCTTTTTCCACACCTTAATGTCTTTTTCTTTAAAATGATCACATATGCCCACGTCCTCTAATGACTTGTATTCTTGTAAATTTGACTCAATTCTCTTTGTATTTTAGAAATGGGGCCTTTAATAACAAAATTCATCTGGAATAACAAAAGGTCAAGAATATCAAAGGAATTAATGAAGAAAATGCAAAGGAAGATTACCTAACCATGCCAAATTTAAAACTATGTTATAAAGCAATAATCATTAAAAATCATTTGGTACTAGCTAAGAAATAATGATAGATAATGGATTTAGTATACAAGACACAATAGTAATGACTATAATAACCTACCATTTGATAAACCCAAAGACTCCAGCTTCTGGAATAAGTATTTACTATTTGACAAAATTGTTAGGAAAACTGGAAAATAATATGGCAGAAACTAGGCATCGACCAACATCTAACACTCTATGCCAATATAAGGTTGAAATGGGTTCATGAGTTAGACATAAAGGGTGATGCTATAGACAAATTAGAAGAGGTAGGGATAGTTTGCCTATCAGATCTTTGGAAAAGGGAGGAATTTATGACCAGACAAGAAAAGGAGAACACTATGAAATTCAAAATGGACAATTTTGATTACATTAAATTAAAAAGGTTTAACAGTAACAAAACCAATGAAGTCAAGATTAGGAGTGAACCAGAAATCTGGGAAACAATTTTACAGCCAGTATGTCTGATAAAGGCTTCATTTCTAAAATACATGAAAAACAAAGTAAAGTTTATAAATACAAATCATTCCTCAATAGATAAACAGCCAAAAGATATGAACAATTTTCAGATGAAAACATTAAAACTATTTATACCCATATAAAAATGCTCTAAAGCTCTATTGATTAGAGAAGTACAAATTAAAACAACTCTGAGATACCACTTTATACCTATCAGATTGGCTAATATGACAGGAAGGGGGGAAAAAATTGGAAGTCAAAATCTCACAAAAGTGAATGTTGAAAACTATGTTTAAGGGGCAGCTAGGTGGCGAAGTGAATAGAGCACCAGCTCTGAAGTCAGGAGGACCTGAGTTCAAATGTGGCCTCAGACACTTAACACTTCCTACCTGTGTGACACTGGGCAAGTCACTTAACCCCAACTGCCTCAGCAAAACAACAAAAACAAAACAAAAACAAAACAAAAAACACCTGTGTTTAAATGTAATAGGAAAAATAAAATGCTATTGAGGAAAAAATAATTGTTAATCTTAATGTAGTAGTAACAAAACTGTTCTGCTCAGATTTCTTGGCTCCTTTTCCTGGACTGCTTAAAGTTGCTGGAGAAAGTTTTTTTTTTTAATTAAGGTAAATTTATCTACTACAAATTTATAGTGTACATGTAACCATTGTTAGATTCTTCCCCCTGCTTTTGTCAATCATTCTTCTCTATTTTTGTCAGTTCTCTATTTTGAATCCTCATAATTCAAATGTTCAAAGGATTTCCAGTTGAAAAGCTGCCCTTGGTGTTTTAGTCAAAAGCCATCCATGTCTAACTACTAGGCTTAACTTTTAACTATATTTTCAAGAAAATATACTATAGGGGTCTATTGAACCTGCTAGAGACCTTCTTTCCTTTCTCCAGATATCATGAGGGCACCAGTGAAGCATTCCGGCTGTCCACCTATCAGTCACCACTCCTATTATACAGTTCCTTGAAAACTACCACTCTTTATTCCATGGTTCTCAGTTCAGTTCCTGATTGGCCAGAAATCCTGCTACTGACAACTTTATCATCTTAGTGATACAGTGGATAAAGTTCTAGGTCTGGAGTCAGAAAGACTCATCTTCATGAGTTCAAATCTGACCTCAGACACTAAATTGGGTGACCCTGGGCAAGTCACTTAACCCTGTTTGCCTCAGTTTCTTTATTTGTAAAATAAGCTGGAGAAGGAAATGACAAATCACTCCAGTATCTTTGCTAAGAAAACCCTAAATGGGATCATGAAGACTTGGATACAACTGAAAAATGACTAATTATCAACAGATTTACTTTTCTGATTGGTGGTTGTTTCAGTCCTTCACTTGGGTTGTATGAGGTGTTCATGGAGAATTACATTAGCTTCTCTGGTATGAGGCCTTCTGAGGCCTTTTTAGGTCATCTCATCTTTCTTTAGTGTCTATCTTTCATCCAACTGTCATCTGTGTCTTCAAGATGCTGTAGCACATACAGAGGCCACATCCCAGTAAAACCATCTCAGTAGATGGGTTAAAACAGATTGATTTTAACTGAGAAGCTTGAAACCAATCACTGAGTCAGGGGGATACATGCATGTGAAGAGTTCCCCTTTGCAGAATGGTTTTTATGAGACTAACTGTGATTACACAACAAAGGTGCTAACATCATTCACTGCATCCTGGGCCATCACCATCCACTGCATCCCAGGCCATCACTATCCACTGCATGCCAGGATATAACCAGTCAGCTTGACTTTTATCTTGCCACTGGACTTTGATAACTCTGGAAGATAGTGAATTTGACTATGTTGCACAACTCTGCCTCATTTAATTCCAATCTATGGACAAATAAGACATCACCCTATGATATCTGTGGTTCTCTTTGAAAATGAAAGACAAAGTCCCAGATCTACCATGTTTTACTTTATATTTTAGCCATTTTCTAATGAAAAAAATTTATTTTTCTCATTTATTTTTCCTTAACTCCTCTCTTGATCTCTGGAACCATAATCAAGTCAGGTCTGTTACTTCTGGAAAGAATGTGAGGCTTCTTTAAACTATCTCTATAATATTCTCCACCAAAATATACTCTAGCTACAAATCTTTAAATTTTGTCACTTCTAGTTAGAACATAAGCTTCTTGAGAACAAGGGATTTTAAAAAAATGTCTATAGCTCCAGTGCTTTGACTAGTGTTTGGTACATAGGTTTAATAAATGCTTTTCATTAATACATTGAGTCAGTCCTGTTTTGCTTCAGAGTTCAAAATTTTCCTTTCTCATTAAGGCTCTAACTAAGGCTTCACATTAAAAAAAAAAAAAAGATTTCCTCACTTTTTATTTTATTGAGAGGATTGAGCCCATCTGATCCATAAACCATAAATCTACCTTTCAATAGCCGTCCTCTATTCTTTAAATTTTTTTCCATATCATCTATATCATCTTTTGTATATCATCTCTCTTTTTCCCTCTGATGATAGAAAAAGTATAGAAACTAATCACTGAATCTAAACTTGTTTCATTTTCCTTTATTTTCATTTTCTGAAGTGCTTGACTCTTGCCTTGTCATAGTTCTAGGGCAGAAATGAGGTAGACTAGTATTCTGGATTAATTTAAATTATTGGTCCACATAGTAATGACTAGCAGGAATGGGGATTAAGTTTGGAGCTTAAAACATAGCTAAATTGCAATTATTGACTGTCACATTCCTCCTTCCTTCCATGAAAAATTCTTGTACATCAATTTCTCAGTTCCCTGTTGGGTTAACCTGACCTGGTTCCTGTTAATCTGCTTTTCCTATAGTCTTCTGAGAGATGTCTCATCTCCAGCTAATGTTTCAGTCTTTGATGAGGATTCTTCTTGTTAGTATTTGGGTTCAAATTCTATGTTAGGCTGTTTAGTAACTGTTAGATCCAAGACAAATCATTAATACTGTCTCTCAGCTTCAGTTTCCTAATATGTAAATTGTGGATAATAATATGTTTGCCTTTTTCACAAGCTTATTGTGAAGATCAAATCTGATGATCCATGTAAAGTGTGTTGCAAATTTTTTGCTTTGCCAAAAAAATACTATATAAATGTTAGTTGTTATTGTTGAGATAAACTGCTCACAAAAAAATTAGAAAGTCTAGGCATTTTAAAAGATAAGGTTAAAATCTGCAAGGTTAATGTTAAATATTATAAAGGCCCATCCTTGACACTAAAACATCTTCAATTTGCTCTCTGATCACTATCCATATTCCCCTTTTTTCTATTTCCTGGCTTCTGTTTCTCCTGAAAGTTTTCTTTTAGCTCCTACAGCTAACAAAATCGTATATTCTTTATCTTTCCCTTGCCATCAGCCATTTGTTCTCAGATATGAGGCATCTGAGAACAAATATTCCTCACTTACCTTGATTTTCTACCCAATCCAGTTATTGACCCCTTTCCTCTCAATACAGCTAAAAAACAAACAAAAACAAAAACAAAAAACAAACAAAAAAAAAAAAACAGCCTTTTTTGTTGACCTAACCATTTAACAACAACTCAGCTCATTCTGAGTTCTAAAGATAAGGGTAAGAGGATTTCTAGGGGGGGGGCGGAGCCAAGATGGCGGAGTGAAAAGGTGACTTTCTGCCTCTCCTCCGATCTTCTCTCAAATCAACAATAAAATAAGCCTCTGAACTGATCTTCAAGTCAACGAACTCAGAAATATTTGGGCACGGCTCTCTGGAGAACTTCATATCAGGTTAGTCGGACTCGGAAAGAGAGATAAATAGACGACCCCTGTGCAGGCCGGAAGTGAGGGTGGGACTCAGCTCAGCTCATCTTGGAAGAAATTCCAAACTCCAAATTCCAAACACCTGGAGTTTATCTGAGGCACTCGGGACACTCTGCCCTGATTGGGGACAGGTGTTCTGGCAGACTTGCCTTGTTTAAGGAGTAATTTGGACTTAGTCCTAGCCCCCACTGGCCCAGCACCTTAAGTCAATTCGCCGAAGTGCCCCAGGGCAAAGCGTCTTTAGCCGAGGTTTTTTTTTTTCCCCTACCTTAAAGAGATATCCACTCTGTCTAAAAAAAAAAATGATGAAGAAGCAAAAGAGAGCTCTCACCATAGACAGCTTTTATCAAGGCAAAGAAACGACCTCAGATACAGAGGTTTCTTTAGACAAAAATCCAGAAAAAAACAGCCACGACCATCACTGGTCCCCGTTTCAAAAGGCCTTTCTGGAAGACTGCATAAAGAACCTCAAAAGAGAGCTGGAGGATAAATGGGAAAATAAACTGAAATCAGTGCAAGAAGGATACAGTATTTTGCAAGAAGGATATGATGCTCTGCAAAAGAGATATGAAAAAGACACCAATTTGTTAAAAAATAAAATTAGTGAAGTGGAAAAAGAGTGCAGTGAACAAATTGGCCAGTTACAAAAGGAACTTAAAAAGGTAACTGAAGAAAACAACACTTTAAAAATAAGAATTGAACAAATGCAAGTGAATGACTCACTAAGATTTGAAGAATCAGTCAAACAAAAACAAAAAAATGAAAAATTAGAAGAAAATATGAAATATCTCCTAGGAAAAACAACTGACTTAGAAAATAGATCTAGGAGAGACAATCTAAGGATTATTGGACTTCCTGAAAGCCATGATCAAAAAAAGAATCTAAACACTATCTTCCAGGAAATCCTGAAAGAAAACTGCCCTGAGATTGTAGAATCAAAGGGCAAAATCACCATTGAAAGAATTCACCGATCACCTCCTGAAAGAGACCCCCAAAATTAAAACCCCAAGTAATATCGTGGCTAAATTTCAGGACTATAGCACCAAGGAACAGATTCTGCTAGCAGCTAGAAAGAAACAATTCAAATACCGAGGATCAATAATTAGAATCTGTCAGGATCTGTCAGCTTCCACACTGAAGGATCGAAGGGCTTGGAACCAGATATTCCGAAGGGCAAAGGAACTTGGATTACAGCCAAGAATAACCTATCCAGCTAGAATGAGCATTATCCTCCAGGGAAGAAGATGGTCATTCAATGATATAGGTGAATTTCACCTATTTCTAATGAAAAGACTGGATCTGAACAAAAAATTCGACACCCAAACACAGAACTCAAGAGATGCATAAAAAGGTAAAAAGGAAAGGACTCTTGAGAACTTTATTTTTACTAGGGGGATACTCAAAGTTTGGGGGTATAATTAACTAAATATTACTTTGATAATATGAAAAAGAGAACTAGAGGGGAAAAGGTTGTCATACTGGGGAAAAGAGGGAAAAAATGGTAAAATACGATCTAAAAAAAAAAAGGACGTAAAAACAAGGTAAAATCACTTGAAGAGGCAAAGAAAACCTAATATAATTGAGAGAAAGAGGGGAGGGAGACGAGCACTGTGTAAATCTTACTCTCATCAGGTTGGGCTCTAAAAGTGTATATCAGACATTCGATTTCACATAGAAACTTGTCTGTTGCTAGAGGGAAGTGGGAGGGAAAGGAGGAAAAGTAAGGGACAAACTAATAGAAGGGAAAATAGAAGAATCAGGGGAAAGGAGTAAAAACAGGGGGAGGGGATCTAAAGGGTAGAGTATTGTTTGGGGGAGAGGGTCATCAAAAGCAAAGTACTGAGGAGGGGGGAAGGGAGAAAGGGGAAAGGAAAGGGGAGTATTGTTTGGGGGAGGGGTCAACAAAAGCAAAGTACTGAGGTGGGGGGAAGGGAGAAAGGGGAAAGGAAAGGGGAAAACATAACTTGGGTAAATAAGATGGCAGGAAATAAAGAATTAGTTATTCTATCTGTGAATGTGAATGGGATGAACTCTCCCATAAAGCGGAAGCGGATAGCAGACTGGATTAAAAACTAGAATCCCACAATATGTTGTCTACAAGAAACACATCTAAAACATAGTGACACATATAGGATGAAGGTAAAAGGCTGGAGCAGGACCTATTATGCTTCAGGTGAACAAAAAAAAGCAGGGGTAGCAATCCTTATCTCAGATCAAGTAAAAGCCAAGATAGATCTAATCAAAAGAGATAAGGAAGGAAACTATATTTTATTAAAGGGTACCATAGATAATGTAGCAATATCTATACTAAATATATATGCACCAAGTGCAATAGCACACAAATTCCTAGGGGAGAAATTAAGAGAGATGCAAGAAGAAATAGACAGCCAAACTTTACTAGTGGGGGATCTCAACCTTGCTCTCTCAGAATTAGATAAATCAAACTACAAAATAAACAAGAAAGAAACTAGGGAGATAAACCAATTGTTAGAAAAGTTAGGTATGATAGATCT
>JAJPUD010005699.1:97454-114326 GCA_023553655.1 Myrmecobius fasciatus
AGGAATAAATGGGCTTTTCCTTAAAACGATCAGTAGCATCTATTTAAAACCATCAGCAAGCATCATATGTAATGGAGACAAACTAAAACCATTCCCAATAAGATCAGGAGTGAAACAAGGCTGCCCACTGTCACCATTACTATTTAATATTGTATTAGAAATGTTAGCTTTAGCAATAAGAGAAGAAAAAGAGATAAAAGGAATCAGAGTAGGTAATGAAGAAACCAAATTATCACTCTTTGCAGATGACATGATGGTAAACTTAGAGAACCCTAGAGATTCAACTAAAAAACTACTAGAAACAATTCACAACTTTGGCAAAGTTGCAGGATTCAAAATTAATCCACATAAATCATCAGCATTTTTATATATTACCAACAAAGTTCAGCAGCAGGAGATACAAAAAGAAATTCCATTCCAAATAGCAGATGATAGGATAAAATATTTGGGAATCTATTTGCCAAGGAAAAGTCAGAAACTATACGAACTAAATTACAAAACACTTTCCACACAAATAAAATCAGACCTAATCAATTGGAAAAATATTAAGTGCTCATGGGTAGGCAGAGCGAACATAATAAAAATGACAATACTACCCAAACTAATCTACTTATTTGATGCCATACCAATCAAACTCCCAAGAAATTATTTTACAGATCTAGAAAAAATAGTAGCAAAGTTCATTTGGAAGAACAAAAGGTCAAGGATTTCAAGGGGATTAATGAAAAAAAAGGCAGATGAAGGTGACCTTGCTGTACCAGATCTAAAACTATATTATAAAGCAGCAGTCATCAAAACCGTTTGGTACTGGATAAGAAATAGAGCAGTGGATCAGTGGCACAGGATAGGTTATCAGGACAACCTAAGCATTAACCTTAACAATCTAGTGTTCGATAAACCCAAAGACCACAGCTTTTGGGATAAATACTCTCTATTTGGCAAAAACTGCTGGGAAAATTGGAAACTAGTGTGGAAGAAATTAGGGCTTGACCCATACCTAACACCACATACCAAGATAAGATCTAAATGGGTTCATGATCTAGATATAAAGAGGGACTTTGTAAGCAAGTTAGAGGAACATAATATAGTTTATCTCTCAGACCTGTGGAGGTGGAACAAATTTATGTCCAAAGAAGACTTGGAACTCCTAACTGAACACCACATGGATAATTTTGACTATATTAAGTTAAAAAGTTTCTGTACAAACAAAACAAATGCAGACAAGATTAGGAGGGAAGCATCTAATTGGGAAATCATCTTTACATTTAATGGTTCTGATAAAGGCCTCATTTCTAAAATATATAGAGAATTGTCTCATATATATAAGAATTCAGGCCACTCTTTAATAGATAAGTGGTCAAGGGATATGAACAGACAATTTTCAGATGATGAAATTAAAACTATCTCTAGTCATATGAAAAGTTGCTCCAAATCACTATTGATCAGAGAAATGCAAATTAAGACAACTCTGAGATACCACTACACACCTGTCAGATTGGCTAAAATGACAGGAAAAGATAACGATGAATGTTGGAGGGGATGTGGGAGGGCTGGGACACTAATACATTGTTGGTGGAACTGTGAACGGATCCAACCATTCTGGAGAGCAATTTGGAGCTATGCTCAAAAAGTTGTCAAACTGTGCATACCCTTTGACCCAGCAGTGTTTCTACTGGGCCTATATCCCAAAGAGATCTTAGAGGAGGGAAAGGGACCCACATGTGCAAGAATGTTTGTGGCAGCCCTTTTTGTAGTGGCTAGAAACTGGAAACTGAAGGGATGCCCATCAGTTGGAGAGTGGCTGAATAAATTATGGTATATGAATGTTATGGAATATTATTGTTCTGTAAGAAACGACCAGCAGGATGATTTCAGAGAGGCCTGGAGAGACTTGCATGAACTGATGCTGAGTGAAACGAGCAGAACCAGGAGATCATCATGCACAGCAACAACAGTATTACATGATGATCAATTCTGATGGACATGGCTCTCTGCAATAAAGAATTGTCTCAAACCAGTTCCAGTTGTTCACTGAAGAAAACCATATACACCCAGAAAGAGGGACATGAAATATGGACCACAACGTAACATTTTCATGATCTCTATTAACATTTACTTGCATTGTGTTGCCTTTCTCTGATTCTTTTTTTTTCTTGTAGATAGGATTTTTCTTGCATAACTTCTCAAGCATTTCAACATTATTAACATGTAGTGGACTTCCTGCCATCTAGGGGAGGGGAGGGGACTGGGGATAAAATTTGTATTGGAAAGCTTTGTAAAGATCAAGGTTGGGGAACTACCCATACATATGTTATACTAATAAAAAGCTTAAAATAAAAAAAATAAATTGAAAAATAAAAAAATAAAAAACAAAACAAAAAAAAAAGATAAGGGTAAGAAAAAAAAAAGGAGTTTTAAAACTATATCAGGAGCCAGTAGAAGTTCCACTTAGGAGCTAGGACTACTCTTCAAGATGGATATATCAGTGCTTATAGATGGTGAAAAGACAACCAGACTGCAAATATTCTCTACCAAGGAGAATTATTTTTGCAATGTAATAAATACAACAAAAAATGGAGAACAAGAATTTACAACACAAGATAATTGAGGAGTTTATAAGATAGATGGTAAGCTGTCCTCAACTCAAGTCATTGAGTCACAGTGAACTACATCATAGTATACCAAACACATCTGCCATGTGTGACTATAAAACTATTATTAATGGTTTTTTTTGAAACCATGGAAAATGGAAGAGGGCAAAGAATAGGAAAATGATGTTCTAATTTTTGAAAAAGTGTGACAGTGAACTTTGCATATTGTTGGATGATGACAGAGTACTGACAAAAGTAGATAGTATACTTAAGTATTTAGTATTTAAAAAGGGAAGCAGTGATTACTGAGAGTTCTCATGGCTTCCCTCATTTATTTTTGTATGTGTGTGATGGCATTAATTGACTGACATTAATTGACAAAAGGAGCAGAATATCTGGACTTTACCAAGACATGTGACAAGAATTCATGATACTGTTGTGAATAATTTGGTAGATATGAGAACAGGTGGTACTACAAGAAGTAAATACAGAATAACCAAACCTTAAGAGTCTGTTCAGTATCATCCTGGAAGGTAATATTTAGCGCAGGGATTCTACACCTTTTTTAGAAGTCTCATGGACCCTCTTTGAAAGTCTGGTTAAGTCAATGGATCCTTTCTCGGAATAATGTTAAACACATTGTGCATAAAATGCAATACACAGGATTACAAAGGAAAATAATTATAATGAAATAATAGTTATAAAAATATTTTAAAAACAAGTTCATGAACCCTAAGTTAAGCACCTATGGTCTAGTGAATCTTGCCCTAAGTATCAGTCCCCAGGCCTTCACTGTTATACATTTATATTCAGTACTTGGATGAAGGCATAATTGGGATGTTTATCATATTGTCAGATGACATAAAGCTGAGTAGTTTTTTTTATAAGTTGGATAACAGAGTTGTGATCCAAAATGATCTAAACAGTCTAGAACAGAGGTTGGCAAACTATGGCCCATGGGTCAAATTCAGTCTAGTATCTTTTTGGTATGGTCCCGATCTAAGAATGGTTTTTATAATTTTTAAGTGGTTGTGAGGAGGGAGATCAAAAGAATAACAATGTTTTGTGACATGCAAAAATTATATGAAATTCAAATTTCACTGTCCATAAATGAATTTTTATGGGGAAACAGTCATACTCATAAATTTATGTATTGTCTAAGGCTGCTTTTATTACTGGTTACAACAGTAAAGTCAAATAGTTATGAGAGAGATATATGGAACTCTCATCACTTTGCTCTGTTACTAGATGCATTGGAAATTATAGTGGTATAATTATAACTTGAGTGTTTCAAGAGCTATATGTATCACCATAGTATGACTAAAAAGAATTTAGCATCAATACATGCCTATGATGTCAAAACAAAAAAAAAGTGAACTTCAAATATTGTTTTTGAAGAACAGTGGAATATAAATTATTTTCTTATTGGGTTACATGGCAAAAAACTTGTGTTTATTTTGAAATTATATTAAGAGAATAAATCATACATCTACATTTCCAGACTAAGCACTCATCTCAATATTCCCAATTCATAAAAAAGCAATGGTCAGGAAAATTAGAAATTTAAAAGGGAATACCTCATTTTAGCAGTATTTCTTGATAAAATAAAAAAAAATGAAAATGGTACTATAACTAAAGTAAGTATCTAAGTTTCCAAGTTCCTCCTTTGTTAGTCAACCAAGAAAAGCTGCTTTGATACCTCACCACTGATAAAATGGTGAGGTAATTAAATCATGTCTTATTGCAACAGAAGAAATGTGTCCAGAGAAAATAAATTTGTTTACAACTATTATGCTTTTGGCTCAATTAAAATCATATACTTATGAATTGATATCTGCATTTAGTAATACCTCTTTGTGTGAAATTTTCAAATATGTAAATATGTAAAATCTCTACAGATCTTTAAGAGAAGAACATTTGTGATTGATTTTGATGATAGAATACACCAAACTTAAATCTAAATTAAATGAATGTGACCTCATTTTAAATCCTGTATCCTCTAGAATCTTGCCTACCTCTATCTCTAATGTGGATCTCCATTTCTACATGTTGGCAAGCAAATGAACAGATCCCAGGCTGGATACTGGATTCTTTGAGAGAGAGTGGTTCCAGACTAGAATTATTTCCATTTGCTCCCTATATATTTCTGTTCTAAGGGAATGATTTTTGGGGGGAAAGGGTCAAGCTACTTTTCTGGTTACTGTCCCTTAAAAGGAAAGGAGTGCTCCAAATTAGATTTGCAGACTTCATTCCTTTCCATCAAATCCTAATTAAATAAAAGATCATTACAAATACTGAATAAGGAAAGAACTATTTATTCAAGCAGATAGCAAATAGAAATAAAAGAAATTTTACATATTAGGATGTATACAGAGAAAAAAATAATACAGAGTTAATGAGCAATCCAATCATGAATAATATATTTCAACTCAAAAGATAGATGGATATATACACATATAAGTGTGTGTGTGTCATTTTAATGAGACTTGTCAAAATGGTATTCAAATACTCATTGAACTACATGACTTCTGAGGTAATTTTTACTCAAATATTTTATGACCTGTTGACAATTATATTAAAGAAGTCTAGATGTGTGTCCTCAATTTCCTCAATGTTGGGCTCTAATAATTGGGAAAAATAAACTTTCTTATGACATAACATGTTAACATGTACCTCTTACAGTTTTGCCTTTCCCAATCAACCTAGTTTTGTTATGTCACATTACCTTGCTAGAAATATTCCAGCACTATTCAGTAACTCTAGCAATCTGGTTTCTATATCTCTACTAAACTCTACTAAAACTCTACTCAAAGATCATCTGCAATCTTGAAATCACTAGGTTGTACATTTTTTTTGTCAGTCCTTAATTCTTAAATCTTCTTGGATTTTTCTGCAATATTTGGCACTGATGATTGCCTCATCCTTCTAGATTCTTCTCTTGAATTCAGAGACACAACAATCCTCTGACTCTCCCCCCCCTCTCTGTGTGTGTGTGTGTGTGTCTGTCTGTCTGTCTATTCATCTGTCCATTTGTCTGTTTTTCTGTCTCTCTAACTCTTCCTGCTCTGTCTTCTTTGTGGTGTCCTCATTCATTTTATACACCTTTGAGGTGACCATAAATTCTGTCTTTGGCCTTCCTTTCTCTATATTCTTTCCCTTGGAAATCTCATTTAATCCTTTGTTACTTCTTTGCAGATGAATAACAAATAGATCTCCAGAAATAACCTCTTTTCTGAGCTCTAAACCAGTTTTCTAGTTGTAAGCCCTATCAGACCCTCAAATTTACATTTCCAAAACTGAGTTTATTAAACCTTATCCCTCTCTCAGTTGCTATTCTTTTTTTTTTTTTTTTGCTGAGGCAATTGGGGTTAAGTGACTTGCCCAGGGTCACACAGCTGTTACGTGTCTGAGACCATATTTGAACTCAGGTCCTCCTGACTTCAGGGCTGGTGCTGTATCTACTGCGCCACCTAACTGCCCCTCAGTTGCTGTTCTTAACATAGTCTGCCTGATTAGGAATCTATATCTGTGTCTATCTGCATCTACATTTAAACATATAATGTATATTGCACAATACTTGCATAATATATATATGTGTACATAGGTGTGTTTACACACACACACACACACAGCATTCTAGTCAATAGCCTACTAAAACTATTAACATAATATAATCTCCTGATAAGTCTCTTCCTCTGTCTCTTTTTCTCCTTTGTTACTCCTCTGTCTTCCCCTCTCCACAAATTCTTCAATCATCTAACAGAATTATCTTTTTCCTTATATAGAGTTTTGATTGCATTATATTTCAGCTTTATAATTTCAGTGGTTGAATAATAAAGTTCAAATTCTTTCCTGAGACTAAAAGCTCTCCACAATTTAATGCTACTCTATTTTTTGGTTCTGGACTATAAGAATTCAGAGCCATTTCTCAGTTTCTTTCCCTACCCCTATACCACTGTCATTAATCTTTCAGTTCCCTTCTCTTAAAATTTTTCTCTCATTTGCTTCTAATGATGATGAAATCCAAACTTCTTCACCTGAATTAAAGACTCTTTATAGTCTGTTACCAGTCTACTCTTCCAACCTTGTGTTTTTTTTTTTTTGTTGTTGTTGTTGTTTTGTTTTTGTTTTGTTTTTTTGTTTTGCTGAGGCAATTGGGGTTAAGTGACTTGCCCAGAGTCACACAGCTAGGAAGTGTTAAGTGTCTGAGGTCAAATTTGAACTCAGGTCCTCCTGACTTCAGAGCTGGTGCTCTATCCACTGTGCCACCTAGTTGCCCCCAACCTTGTTTTCTTATACTCTTCAAACTTAACATTTTCCTTCTCTCTCTCTGTCTTTGTCCTGGTTGTCTCCCGTGCCTAGAATTTACTCTCTCCTTGCTGCCTCTCAAAATCTTTTTTAACTTCTTTGAAGGCTTAGCTCAAGTATCACTTCCTAAGGAGTTCTTTCCAGTTATTTTAAAATGCATTCCCATACTCTCAAACAAATTTTGAGATCCATGAAAATATAGACTTAATTTTTTTCATACATTAAACATACCTGGACATCACTGGCACTCAATAAATATTATTGTTATTGGTGATGGGAATGATGGGGATGGTGTTGATGCTGATGCTACTACAACCAATGCTGTTAATTTCCAAGTGAACCAGCAATAGCCTTTAAGGACTATTCTGCTCCCCCAGAACAATTGAGGGATAAAAGTAGTAGAATGAACATGCTCTTCAAGAATATTAGTGGATGAGAAAGGTAACAGAAGGAGTATATGAGTATAAGAAATCTCAGCCGTAGGACACATGTAGTGGGAAGAATTGGGAGGGCTTGAGAGGAACCCAGCTGTTGGGTTGTTGAAACCAGGACTTTTGTACATTCAGTAGATGAGTTGTGGGTGTGTGATAAAGATTAAACTGTTCATGCTATCAAGGAAAATTGTTGACATTGTTGCTAATTATAGATACTGGAAAAAATAAAAAGAAGAGAAAACTGTAAGAAATTGGTTAGGCTGTTTAAAAGTAATACTAATTACTGTCATTTACTTTAGCTACTTACTTTATGCCTAATTACTATATAGCACTATAATGATTATGCATATCATTAAATAAGTACCAGATTGATTTGTTCAGTTGATTTGATTATAAGACTTAACTGTTTTCTATATATCCTGGCTCTACTTTTTAAAAATAAATAAATAACTAAAGGAAGTCATTTTCTATTTTCAGGTTACTTAGTAACTCGACCAATAGGTCAGAAATAAAAGCTTGCCACTAGTCTCTGTTAAGAGACTAGGGTTTCAAGAAAGAAATAATATATAGCTAATAATTATGTACTACTTTAAGGTCTGCAAAGAACCTTTTGTATAATGTTATTCTCTACCCCCCCAAAAAAAATCCCTATGAGGCAGATTCTATTATTATTCTCTACTGATGAGAAAACAGAGGATGAGAAAAGTTAAAGGGTTTACCCAGGGTCACATAGCTAGTAGGCATCTGACACAGAATTTTAATTCAGAGCTCTCTGACCCCTAGTCCTAGGCTCTATCTATTACTTCACCTTTATGCCTCATGATTATTATTGCCAATTGTTTCTGGAGTCTAGAGTGACATGAAAGAAGAATCAATGGATTTAGCTGGAAGATTTTGGTTTTTTCTTTTTTTAAGAGAAAAATCAGAATTCTCCAACTAGAGGAGCATATCTGAAAAGAAAATGATTATCAAAGACAAGAAAACTAATTTATGGAATTTAGGAATGAAAGAAAAAAAAAGATGGAATTGTTGCTAAAAGGAGCCTTAGGTTAAAAAAAAAAAGTTGCTAAGGAATTAGCCATATCTGCCAGTAATAGGAAAGAAACCTGAAGACAATAACCATTTGCCAATATAAAAGACATTAAGAGTTGGATGAAAGTAAGTGAAAAGAAATAGGGTCCAGGGTATAAATTGAAGGGTTACTCTTTGAAAGCAAGAGCATTATTATTTCTGACTTTGAAGTAATGCAAGAGTAGAAGAATGTTGAGAAGGAACCATGTCATGTGGATTCCCTGAACATTTATATAGAATGTAATCCTGACTCAAGTTAATTGTTTTGAGATTTAGCAACCGCACCTACACAAAAAATGGCAGTTGGATAGAATCACAATAAATGAATACCAAACATCAGATTATTTGCTTCTCAGATATGATTTTCCACCTCTCTTTTTATATGTAGTCTTTAGAATATACAGCCTTGTTTTAGAAAAATCATATATCTTATGGAAATCTTACCATTAGGATTCAGCTTGGGGCAAAGGCAGATAAGTGATTTCATTGGTGTGGAAAATTTCTGGTAAGCATACTTTCTCTAGCATCTGCCTATAATTTAAAGTCTCAATTGTCTGGAACATTAAGTGTTTAAGTGCATTGTTCAGCAAAGCTGAGTACTATGTGTCAAGAGTGGCATTTATACCTAGGACTTCCTGTTTTGGAGTAATCTCTACACTCTATATTTTCTTTCAACAGTGTGTTGATGTTATAAAAGACAGCATTAATGTTCATTTGTGTCAAGTCGAAGTTTTTGTGACCTCATTTTTTGAGGTTGGCAAAAAGATGGCAAAGATACTGGAGTGATTTGCCTTTTCCTTCTCCAATTCATTTGGCAGATGAGGAAACTAAGGTAAATTGCCCAGGGTTACATATCTTGAGGCTGCATTTGAACTCACATCTTCCTGACCCCAAGCCTAGTACTCTATTTGCTGCACTATCTACTTACTGTAACAGACAGCATTATGAAAAGAATTAAAAAGAAAAGGAATCTGCTCTATAAATTTACATTAAAACATTTCCAATACAAACTAATAAGGTCCATTTCTTTTAAAATGGCTAATTAGTATTGGCTAATCATTTCCAAAATTGTTGCCAAGTATCTCTGCTTTTTTCCCACAGAATCTATTCAACACAGAGGAATAAAAAAAGTCATATTTTCTAAGGTTTTTATTTTTCAAATAAAATACTTTCTCTTGTGGACATAGAAGTTTCCTTTATGCTTTTTTAAGTCTGGGAAGTAAAAAAGTTTCAAAATCAGTCAAAAGTGTAACTGTTCTTGAAAACTATGTGGAAAAATGTGATACATTAAATATTTCTGGATCCTGGGCATTTTATTTTATTATTCATTGTTATTCCCTCCCAGTTCTTAAATCCTATGTTAAAAACGTGTCAAAATAGATTTGTTTTCTAGAGAATTGGAAAGGTTAAAAAAGTAGAGGGGACCCTTGCTTAAATTCAAAGTATTTCATCAATAAACACTTTGTCATTCTTTTATTCTATACTCACAAACTTGTTCTTCACAATATATGTGTTGTTATTCATTACAATGCTACTCTTTCTTTTTTTAAAAGATTTTTAAAGATTAATTTAAGTGTAATATGAAAATTTGAATATCTCAAGATATAAAGGCAGGACAGAAGAGTTGAATAAATATGAGTATGTACAAATATAGCAACAGTTCTATGGGTGACATAGTTCTGATGAGGGAGAGCATGATGTAGTAGAAAGGTCAAAAAAATTGTTCCAGAGAGCTCAGGTTCATATCCTAGCTCTTCTACCTGTATAAACTTGGGCAAAGCACTTAACCTTTTAGTATTTCATTTGCCTTAATAATAAAATATGGAAGTCAGATGAGATGGCCTCTAAGGTGGTCTCTTAGATTGAGGTCCTGTGACCCTGGTAAAAATACATGGATATTTACCCTAGAATAAACGTCATTTTAGTGACAGTACTAAGGAATGTCATTTATTTTCTATCCTGAAAAAGCTAGAGTTCCACCAACTTAAGCCTAGTAACAGGACTCTTAGGTGTTCACCACCATACATTGACTGAATCTTCCATCCTTTATTCTACCCAGTAGAGAAATATTAATTCAACAAGCATTTAATAAGTGTTTACTTTCTGATTAATTGGTTCTTCTCTCTCTTTTTAATTTTTTCCCCTGAGGCAATTGGGGTTAAGTGACTTGCCCAGGGACACACAACTAGGAAGTGTTAAGTGTCTGAGATCAGATTTGAATTTAGGTCCTCCTGACTTCAGGGCTGGTGCTGGTATCCACTGCACTATGTAGTTGCCCAATTTGATTCTTCTTAAAACATTCAGCTTAAGAAAGAGATCTGGAGCAAAGATGTCTTTATTCTCTCCAGGCTATACTGCTGATTCTTTTCCACAGGACTTTCTCTAACTGTACCACCACCGGGGATATTTTTTTCCCTTCTCTCTCTTTCCTTTCAAGCTTCCTTTTTGTGTATTGAATTCCTTATTAGAATGTAAGCTCCTTGAGGGCAAGGACTGTCTGCTTGTGTTTGTATCCCTAGCACAACACAAAATCTAGCATCTAGAAAGTACTTAATAAATGTCTGTTGACTGACAACAACGACAAAAAAAAATTAAAAAGAGAGACCAATTTCTAGGAATTTACATATTGGATTTTCAGCTGTTCTGGCTATTTTTAAGATATACTACAAATATTCACAGAAGTCAATTCTACATATAATACTAATTAGATGTCCAAATTATACAAATCACAGCATGAGTCTTTAACAAGCCTACTAGTAATCAACAGGGCAGGAGGATGGGAGGGGAGGGGAAAAGAGATGAATATTACTAAAAGAAACTTCATTTGAGTTGGTTTATATGAAACTATAATGTTGATTTATTTAAGACTTTTGAAGACCAAACCAATATATATTTAGTCACCTACCTCTTTCTAATATAGTGAATCTTTAATGTTATAAGTTATTTCTAACAAACTACACTTTGAAAAAATTAACTAATGCTAGGCCTATATACTTGATTCCAATGGAAAAAATGGTAAGATTTCCTATAGTATATGTTTCCTGTTATAGGAGTCTAAGTTGAATAAGTGATCATTTAACATGGAAATAAACAAGTTCTGAGTAGCAATCAGGAAAATGCAAACATCTCTTGTTTTTCAAATAAACAATTGGTCTCCAAGCATCTGGTTATCACTATCAAAAGAAAACAAGAAGCCTTTGAATAGGAGTTAAATGCATTCACTTTTGGACTTTTACTTTTAATTTCAAGTATAACTGACATTCCATTCACTTGCTCACAGCAGTTTATAGTAATTCTACACCATCTGACTTTCACCATCTCCAGCGAATCTATTTTTGGAGATTTTTAAAGCACTTTTTCACTTGTCTTACTGTATATTATTTCCTTTTAGTATAATTCCTATTTGAAAACAACAACAACAACTATACTTTTTCTATCCGTGCCATAAAAATGTGATTTACCTTGCATCCTTCCTATTATGTAAATTTTTTTAGATAACTCTTTTGGGTCAGTTGGTGACTCCAGATCCCTTTCAACAATACATTCCCACTAGTAGATAGTAACAATAGTTATTTAAAGATGTTAAATGAGCAAGTCTCCTATACAGTAACTGTGTGAATTGCATTTCACTCTTTCTATCATCTATCTATGTATCTACCCATTCATCTACCTACTTATTCATTCATTGATTCATTTGTTTATTTTTTGAGACCCACTATCTTTATCTTACTCAGACCGGAATGCAGGAACACTTACAGACCCAATCCCACTATTGATCTGTTGGGGAACTTTGACTTGCTCAGTTTCTGACCTAAGCTAGTTTTACTCATACTTCTGAGAGACTGGAAAGGAAATAAGCATTTCTATAATGCCTATTATGCTTCAGGCATTATACTAAGTAATTAAAAAAAAAACAACTATTATATCATTTGATTCTTACAACTCCCCAATTAGAGAGGTGATACTATTATTATTCCCATTTACAGTTGAAGAAACTGAGACAAATGAATTAAGTGACTTGCCAATGATAAACTATCTAATCTGAGTGTAGATTTGAATTCTGGTCTTCATGACCCTAGGCCTAGAACTATCCCCTCACTGCACAACAAACCACCTCCAAAGCTCTATCTTTAAGACACTAGATTCCTTTCCTGACCTATTCTCTCTTGGGATTGGAACAACCATATTAATGCTAAATTTAGTTCAATAATCCCATTGCATTAGTCCAACTGAAGCTCACAGCTTCTGAGCTGAAGAGATCCACCAACCTTAGCCTTCTAGTGATAGGAATCATAGATATTCACCACCATTCCTTATTTGGCTATTCCACTCAATGTACAGGAATATAAATCAAAACCAATCAGCCTAGGGGCAGCTAGGTGGCGCAATGGATAGACCACCAGCCCTGAAGTCAGGAGGACCTGAGTTCAAATCTGGTCTCAGACACTTCCTAGCTGTGTGACCCTGGGCAAGTCACTTAACCCCAATTGCCTCAGCAAAAACAAAACAAACAAACAAAAAAAAAAAACCAATCAGCTTGGTAGGGTGGAAAGAATCCAACACTGACTTGGAAAACCTAGGAATGAATAGCAGCTCTATCTGTCACTTAATAAATCAGATTTTTGAAAGAATCCCTTCATCTTTCTGAATCTTGGGTTAAATGACTTGCTCAAGATCATCAGCCATTGATCATCAAAGGAAACACTTGAACCCACATCTTTTTTATTTTAAGACCAGCTCACTCTCCTCTCCACTCCACTGACTCTCACCTTGAGATTGTGCTATAAATCACATAGAAAGTTCTTAGTATCTACAGGTGAAAGGGATCTCAAAGGTCATCAAATTCAGCCCTTATTTTACAAATGAAGAAAAAAAACCCAAAAACCTGAGGCCCATATGGGGTGAAAGTCATATAGATAATAAGTGTCAAAGGCAGATTTGAATGAAAACCGTCTGACTCCAGAGTCAGTGTTCTTTACTTCTATCATGAAAGTCTTCACTCCTTATTCTTACAGAGAGAACCTTTTCTCTTCTTTAAGGTGTTTCACATAGATCTATCTAAGAATCTAAGAATCTACTTATTGGTATATTAACCACCTCTACAGATTCCCATTGAAATAAGTCCAAAGCTCTACCATTTTACCTTGTTATTAAAAAAGATATAAAAATTCAGAAAAGTAAATATTGATATTATTTTAGAAGATTTTCAGAGTCAAAATTCCCATTCCTACAGGGTTGACATAAAACTACATGAATCAAAAACATTTAAATTTTAGTTTCAAGAAGTATTTTATTGAAAAATCTAGTTGAAATATATATGGAAAAGTTTGAAATAATGATTAAAGTTCAAGAGAGGTAAATGGAAGAAAAATTTCCAGTTTGAGCATTCTCGATACAATATTGTGTCTTAAGCATTCTGCAATAGCAGTCACTTTCTGAAAAAATTGTGAATAGTGTCTCTTCAGAAATACTTAAATAGAAAGTCTTATTTTATGTAGATACCAGAAAAAGGCCCTTTAGAGAAGATGGGATTTTATCTGAGTTTTGAAGCAGGCCCAGGAAGCCAGGAGGCAGAGCATTCCAGGCAGAGTATAGTCAGTGAAAAGCACAAAATTTTACGGCTGTG
Organism: Myrmecobius fasciatus; assembly: GCA_023553655.1. Taxonomy (NCBI): domain Eukaryota; kingdom Metazoa; phylum Chordata; class Mammalia; order Dasyuromorphia; family Myrmecobiidae; genus Myrmecobius; species Myrmecobius fasciatus. Next base: position 111,485 of record JAJPUD010005699.1, read on the forward strand.
TACAAGGAATAATAAGTAGGGCTCTGTTGCTGGAGGGAAATAGAGATCGAGATTAAGAAATGAAAGAGGCCAAAGGCTTGAAAAGTACCTAGAAATTTCACCTTGTAAATACTTTCTTTAAGAAGAGAGTCAGAAGGTATAGAATTGGGCAAACCCTGAAACATTAAAAAATGAAAATCACAATGTTACAAAAAAATTTAACTGATGACCAGTATTACAATTTTTTCCAAATCTGCTATATATTGTCAGGTCATTGTCTACTTAAAAAAAAATTCAAAGTAAACAGCAAATTAAAATGAGTCAGTGTTAGATTATTAGAGGAACTAAGAGAATAGTCTGATATACCAAAATATCTATAGCAATATAATAGTACAAAATATCTAATGCAACATTGTGTATGTATGTGTTAATGGTGCTAGTGGTAGTGGTGGTTGTAGTAGTAAAAATTGGAAACAAAGGGAATGTTTATTAATTAGGGAATGTTCATCAATTAGCGAATGTCTGAGTCCATTTTGGTATGTAGATGTAATAGAATATTATCATTCCACTAGAAATAAAGAATATAAGAAATTCAATAAAACATGGGAAAACTAATCTCTACTAATATAGAGCAAAGTAAACAGAAGCAGGGAACAATACAACAGCTACAATAATATAAATGAAAACATTCAAAGGTAATAAACTCCAATTAATTTTAAGGATTGATCTATGTCCTATAGACTTGATAATGAAACACATCTACAGGTAGGGGACTGTGGAAGTGGAATGTGGTATATATGCTGTTAAGTGAGAATGCTGTGTTGTTTATTTTGCCTTTAAAAAGGTGGCCCAGAGCACTAAGGCTAGGAGCAGGAAGAGCTGAGTTCAAATTCAGCCTTAGAAACTGTGTCCAGGCAAATCACTTGACTTTTGTTTGCCTCAGTTTCCTCAGTTGTAAAGTGAGGATAATAATAGCACTTACCTTGCATGGTTGTAGTAAGGATCAAATGACAATATCTGTTGCTGGGCAATTAGTAGATGCTACATAATTATTCTCTTTTCCTCCTCCCATTAAAAGTTGGTTGGGTAATTTTGTTGTTTTTATTTTTGTTTTTTGTTATCAGGAAGCGTTTGATTGTGAGGGAGTAGTTAAAAGGAAATGATGGTATAAAAACAAAAAGATAAGAATCAAAAAAAATTTAAGGGGGAGGAAGAAATATAATGAAAAATTAACTCAAGTATTTGTCATCAAGGAGATGGGGAAATCCACATATAATAGGAGTTGAGAATAGAACCCATTTTTTTTTTTGGAACTTATCTTTTTTTTTATTTTTTTTAATTATGTTAAAATATTGGCAAATCGAATATATGTATACATATTTCCAAACTTATCATTGTTGTGCAAGAAAAATCTTATCTACACAAACGATATATCAGATAAAGGAAACACAATGTAAGCAAACATCAATCAAGGAGTATGAGAATGTTATGTTGTGGTCCACATTTCGCATCCCTCTCTCTGGGTGTATATGGCTTTCTTCAGTGAACAATTGGAGGTGGTTTGAAACATATCATTGTTGAAGAGAGCCATGTCCATCAGAATTAATTGTCATATAGTACTGTTGTTGCCGTGTATAATGATCTCCTGGTTCTGCTCATTTCACTCAGCATCAGTTCATGTAAGTCTCTCCAGGCCTCTCTGAAATCATCTTGCTGGTCATTTCTTACAGAACAATAATATTCCATAATGTTCATATACCATAATTTATTCAGCCATTCTCCAATTGAAGGGCATCTATTCAATTTCCAGTTTCTAGCCACTACAAAAAGGGCTGCCACAAACATTCTTGCACATGTGGGGCCTTTTCCTTTCTTTATGATTTCTTTGGGATATAAGCCCAATAGAAATGCTGCTGGGTCAAAGGGTATGCACAGTTTGATAACTTTTTGAGCATAGCTCCAAATTGTAGAACCCATTTTTAAAGTGTGTTTTTTTTCCTCCTGATATTCAAGGCTAAGAATTACAGTATAGCATCATAAATAGGACTCTATCAAGTTATTTATGACAGGTCTGTTTTACATAAGCTCTAAATTATGAAGACAAGAGCTTTTGTCTGTGTTTGTAAAATGTGGAGAAACTGGTATCATCTGCACATTCCACAGCATAATGAGCTGTGCATATTTTTCAGCATCTGTTCCAGGATCTCACAGAGATGCCCAGAGCAGGGCAATCTTCCCCGTGACAATGAATTGAGCTTAGTTAAGGAAGACCAGTCATGTCATTGTCAGGCCAGATCTTTAGAACATGTGGTGGTGGTGGTGGTGGTGGTGGTGGTAGTAGTGTTCAGCTGTTTTTCATTAGCGTTTGACTCTTTGTGACCCCATTTGGGATTTTCTTGGCAAAAATCCTGGAGTGCCACTTCCTTCTCCAACTCATTTTACAGATAAGGAAACTGAGGCAAACAGGATTAAGTGATTTGCCTAGGGTCACACAGTTAACTGTGCCACTTAGCTGCCCCCTTAAACACATCATCAATAAATACCCAGATCCTCTCTAGATGATCTCTGAGTCAATTATAGATTGATATTTCTATGATCCAATTATTATCCTTAAATATATTCATTTTTTTCTTGGCTTCAGAGTATCCCAAGGCCTGACCATGGATTATACAAAACAACTTCAAGAATACTGACTCCAGGGGCAGCTAGGTGGTGCAGTGGTTAGAGCACCAGCCCTTTAGTCAGGAGGACCTGAGTTCAAATTTGGTCTCAGACACTTAACATTCCCTAGCTGTGTGACCCTGGGCAAGTCACTTAACCCCAATTGCCTCAGAAAAAAGCAAAAAAAAAAAAAAAAAAAAAA
>JAJPUD010005699.1:114426-150787 GCA_023553655.1 Myrmecobius fasciatus
GTTGAAGAATTATCTATATATATGTTTTGCAAATAAAAAGCTTTAATAAAAAAATTAAATTAAATTTTTAAAAAAGAATACTGACTCACTAGAGGTCCTAAAATTGGGACTATATGAGTAGTAAGAGAAACTCAACAGGAGGGAGAAATTAGAACACTAGCTAAGCTCCTGGAAGCTCCTCAAAGCTTTATCAGCTTTACTTCCCCACTCTCCCACACAGTAGTAATGAAAGTCAACAAAGATGGGTTGGTCTGATAAGGGTATGCTAACACTGAAGGAAGTGCAGAACTTATTTAAATACCTGCTGATTTACTAAAGGAGGTATGGGCGGAGTCTCTGAAATTCCTTTGAAGTGTGCCTCTCCAACTGGGTTCCTAGCACTCTACACCTAGCTCTAAGACAGAATATAGTGACTTCCTCCTTCTCTTCTACTTTCTTCTCCTTCCCTTTTTATTTCTATCTCCTCTTCTTCCTTCTTCCTCTTCTTTCTTCCTCCTTTTATTTCTGCTCCTCCTCCTCCTGCACTTAATCCTTCTCCTTTTTCTTTTTCTGTTTCTTTCTCCTCCTGTTTCTTCCTCCTCCTCCTCCTTCTTATCTTTATTAAGTATCCACTGTGTACCAGGCATTGTCATAGACACCAGAATACAAAAACAAAAATCTCTTTCAGAAGCTCACATTCTACCAGAGGAAACTCGGGTACATATGTAAAGTAAATATAAAATACACAAAAATGTATATATTTTTTACAAATATACAAAAAAATAGTTTGACAGCTGTCTGAGATGGTATTTGAACTTGTTTGCATGACTCCAAGTCCAACAATTTCATTTATAACTACTTAGTTATAGGACTCAGAAAGCCACATTCTCAAATGAAAGAGAACATTTTTTAAAACTGCTTTTTGTTTTGTGTTTTATATGTGTAGTCTAGGCTTCTAGGCATGACTAGTTCTAACATGGAGTTGACCTTGGGGGCTACATACTTTCCATATTACAGGCTTATACCACGATTCTGTTTAGTAATATAAAAAGTTCTGAATATGTGATCAGAACATCAGTGATAATAAAGCTAGTCTCTACTCTGTCCTAAAAATAATACTGACTTAATAGAATTTAAGTGATTTTCCTAAAATGCAGGGCTGATCCTGACATCCCTTTCCCACCTTCCCACCCCTTCCCCAAATTTCAGTGGCTTCTTCTCCACTCCAAGAGCAAACACAAAATGCTCTGTTTGGCATTCAGAGCTTTCCATAACCTAACCAACTCGGCTCCACTTTTCCCCTTTCCAGTTTTCTTACACTTTAATCCATGACATATATTTTTCAGTCTAGAAACACTGACCTCCACGTTGTTCCATGAACAAGACATTCTTTCACCTGCAGGCTGGAACACTCTCCCTTTTTATACTTGACTGAACCTTCCTGACTTCGTCTATAGGAAGCCTTCCCCAACCCCTCTTAAATCTAGTGTTTTCTCTCTTTTAATTATTTCCTGTTTATCCTTGCTTTGTATATATTTGTTTACATGTCTCCCCTATTCAACTGTAAGTTCTTTGAGGGCAGGGACTATATTTTACCTCTTTTTGTGTAGCCAGCACCTAGCACAGTTCATGGTACACAGTAGGCACTTAATACATGTAGATTGAATTGAACTTGGTGAAAAATATCAAACTGGTGGCATTAGAACCAGCAAAGAATACCCACTGGGGTATCAAACCTTACCTCAAACACCACTGTCAAGTATGATTCTATGTTTAGGGTCACATTGAAGCCTAAGTGTAAGGCAACTTTTAATGGGAAGAGCTATCTCTGAGCCAAGTCTCAACACCCAGGAGGTTTCTCCTGAAATTCAAGAAAATGGATGGAGCTTTTTAGGGAGCAACTTTTACGATGATGACTTGAAGAGGTAGATGAAGAGTGGCTTTCCTGGAGATTTTCTTTTGCATTTCATCTATTACAACCATGGGCTTCTCAAAATGCTAGAGGCCACTCAGAAGGAAACAGAGACCTATTGTATGGCTTGCCTTAGGTCATGGAATTAGTAAATTATTAAAAGTAGGATTTGAATCCACATCTTCTGATTCCAGAGCCAATTTATTTCCAATGTACTATGATGCCTGGAAGTAACATAATATCAAATAATCAGTAGGAATATTCATAGACACAGAGGCAGAATTGCCCTTTCTAATAATAATAATATTAATAACTATAATTAGCATTAAATGATAGTTTATGATTTATGAAGCATTTTTCAAATGTTAACCTTCTAATTTTAATTGAAACTCTTAGAAGTAGGTGCTATTATTATCCCCATTTTACATATGCAGTAACAGGGTTTATGGAAATCCTTATGCCCAAAGCCACATGCCCAGAGGTCAGATTAAAACCCGCCTCCCTAACTCAAGGTTCAGCTCTCTGTCCACTATACCACCTAGCTTCTTCTGTCCTCTGCTTTTCACAAAAGTGGGAAGCAAGTCACATACCAAGAACTCTTGCCTAATTTTTGGCTGTGCTAATCTGACACTCAATATAACCCAAATATTTGACACTGAATGGGTACAATTTCTCTGGGATCTTATACTTAAGTGATGGTGAAAGTTCTTTGCCTGTAATTACTCTGTCTTTTGGATGGGAAACATCATCTGCTGCCCTATAGGGGCAGTAAAACACTGAATTTAACAATGCCAGAGGTCTCTTAATTTGCCATTTCATTGTACAAGAACACCTTACCATGCAACAAACATTTAGTATTTGTTCACTTATAAAGCATTTATTAAGTGCTTATTACATATCAGGAATCTAGGCAATACCTAGGGGATACTAGTGCAAGTGAATGAGTATATTCTAATGTTGGAAGGACACGTATAAAAGGGTAATGCCATATATGCAAAGCACAGAATTAGATGCTGTGGAATTCAAAGACAAAATAGAAAAAAAAATCGTTTCTTTCCTCAAGGATCTTACATTCTATTCTCCATTTGCCTCCTTTCCTCACACTGATGCCCTTTTCTTCCAGAGCCATCCCACACTGTCCATGACATCTTCCTTTAGAGCTTTTGTGTATTTTAACTTAGAAAAGATATTAGACCCTGTTTAACCTCATCTCTGTTCTTTATTGATGAAGCCTGTCCCATACTCTTCCATGGAAGTTGTTTGGAATTTTTACTATCAGAGAGATAATTTATTTAAGAAAAGTTTTACCAATGCATTCATATTTTAACAAAGTTATAGCAACGCTTGTGAAAGGTAGACAGATATACTGTTACAGACAATAGAAAAACCAAAAAAAAAAAAAGGAGGGGGGTATTTAACTAAAATATTAAACAAGCCTCTGGACTTTAGATGAGTGACTAATAAATCCATAAAAAATAAATCAAGAAGATTAGAGATAGTCTTAATACCTACAATATCACTGAAAGTTGAATCAGTTTCAATTCTTCCATTCTTTTCTAGTAAATCCCTTAGCTCTTCCCAAAGAACAATGTTTTCAAACCATAATAATTAATGTAATTTCAATGTCCTAGGAAACACTATTATGAAGAATGGAGGTAGATGTTACAGGAGCCATGTGCTAGTGGCTGCTATGGGAGCCACCTGCTAGTGGCTGCTGGGGATCTAATTCTGCCCAGCAGACTAGATCCCTTCATGGGAAAGGATGATAATGATACAAAGAGACTGAGAGGCAGTTGCATTCTCTGACCTCTCTTCTCTTCCCTCTTCCCTCTGATTTATTTAATTCCCAATCCACAAGCAGCATCTGTGTCAGAACAGGCTGATTTACAATTCCTTCAAGTGTGTTATGATTCATGGGGGGTGGGGGGAGGCTTTTGGAGAACCGACCTGCCTCTAAATGGTGCAGTCTTCTTTAAACCTTTACAGGTTTCTGGGTTTCACACTTAGGAGTGAGTGGTCCTTAATTTTTTTTTTTTTTTTTGCTTTTTTGTTGAGGCAGTTGGGATTAAGTGACTTGCCCAGGGTCACACAGCTAGGAAGTGTCTGAGACCAGATTTGAACTCAGGATCTCCTGACTTCAGGGCTGGTGCTCTAACCACTGCGCCACCTAGCTGCCCCGAGTGGTCCTTAATTTAAGAGAAAAGGAAATATTTAGATTTTAGGGAGTTTTACTCAGGAAACATTCATATCATTTTATCTGAACTAATGAGAAGATTTATATGCATCTTGAGTATTGAATTCAAGGAGGATTTAAAATTCTAAGTTTTGCCAGTGGAAATAGTTAAAAATAAGCATGTAGAGTATTCCTATTTTTCCCATAAATAATTTTCCCCATAAATAATATTTATAATAAATTCATAAGGAAACCCATAAGTCATGTTTATAATAAACACATAAGGAAATAAATCCATTAGGATGCTTGTGACACATCAAGGGACAGAACAAGGATTTCTATGGGTCTGATGGTTTGGTATACACTTTATTTTGCTTGGACAAGTTTTAATTAAAAAGCAACATACACTACATCCTCTAATGTTCATGGCAAAATTCTCTAAAGAGAATCAAGGTAACTGGAAATCACATGAAACACTGGTTCATTTAGCAATAAGTGCTACATTTTAATAAGTCCAACGATCTTTGGAATGCGAAACTAACAGTAGAGGCTCATCTTCTGGTAACCCCTCCAAGTTCCTTTAGGTCTGGGAGATGTATCAGCAGGCTGTAGGCATTGCTTTTTACCCCTTATCAAGAACAATGCTATGAAGAAAAACATTTTTTATTTTAAGGGAAATGAAACCAAATCTGGGTATGACTTGCTGAAATGAAAACAAAAACAAAAACAAAAAACACCTCAGAGATCACAGTACAAATATTGAGCAGAACTGATAGACCTGGGGGTAGACAAAAATGGATTTTGGATTGGGCTAAATTAATCAGCTCATTTTATTAAATTGTTTTGAATTTTAAAATATAAAATTCTTCATCATATTTTCTCAGAAATAACTTTAGTGATTACAAAGTCCTACATAGTTTAAAGGCATCATATATGCTGAGCAAATACATGTCATTCGAGGAGTAGAATTTGAAGTAGTCCTTGAAGTAGAATGGCACTGTGGCTATCACAGCAGACACCAAAGAGTGATATTTGGGAAGAAGGTAGGGGACACTCTGCAGTTCAGCAATGGATAGAATAAGTTCCATTCTGATAGGTACCCTTCTACCCCATAATTTAGTTTCTTTTCAACTGTTCATGGCCCTGTCATGGTCATTTCAATAACATGAAGTCCTCTCTCAACTGGGTCTGTCAGAAGGAGATCCTGGGGAGCATATAACTTCTCATTCTGTTCCTTAATATATTTGATGATTTTTTTTCTAAAGAACCTTCTCATAATGTTTTTCCAAGCACAAAAAGACCTTATATATAATCAAACAAGCTAAATAGCCTTCAAGATAAAATTGGTCCTAGCTGTGTGACCCTGGGCAAGTCACTTAACCCCAATTGCCTCAGCCAAAAAGTAAAAAAAAAAAAAAAAAGATAAAATTGGCCCCCAAGCTTTTCTGCTTCTGCACAAAGTTTATTTAGAATACACATTGTTTGTTCAAACTGCTGTTAGTCAATCCGGTTTTCGAACTTGGAGGGGAATTTGGTCTGGAACTGGCACTGGGTACAGTTATAGTTATGCAGGATGAAGGCCTGGCCAGATAGTGGTGCTTGCTACAGGCTCTCCAGTGGCTGTCACGTAGCCTTGGCTTTAGAAATTTTATAGGATCTTTACTAGTTTTCCCTAATCCTATATCCTTCCTAACCTCCATTCCCTTTCTCACTCCCTCTCCAGCAATACATCTTATAGTTGAGAGGAATTCTGAAACAGCAATTAGGCAAGTGTGTTATTCAAATAGACTCAAGTTTTTCCTAGGGATCTGGCTTGAGGAGCTGGACAGGGATATTTGGGATTTAAGACTCTGATGACAAATATACTTTGGATGTTATCTTAGGAACATAATCATCATTTATAACATCATTTCTAGTTTTTAAAAGTATTTTAAATCCTAAGTAACCAGCATAGGAATGAACTTTTGTAACACAAATTAAAGTCTGACTATAAATCAATCTCCAGGACACATTTAATCACTTGCTTTAAAAAAATTTTACCCAATCAAAAATGATAACCTTACTGGTAGTCTTTGGAGGGGAGAAATTCAGTTCAATCTATTTTTTCTTCTGTTTATGAACTACTCTCCATTTTGTTGGGGGAAAGGGTGAAGTTAGTGGTTAAATAGAAGCTTTATTTATTTTTTTGGATTATCTGTGAATTTCAGTTATCCATAGTTCACCTGGCCTCAATTAATACTAATAATTGAGTTAACGGAATAGAAGTCATTCCTCATCATATCAATTATACTAAGGGCTTATTTCTTATTCCATTAATGGAGTCCCCAAAATACAAAGCCCTTCTCTACTATGAGCAATCACAGTTGCATACCTCTATTTGTCAAATTAATGCTGTTCAACAGCTAGGAGAGTCTTCATAATTAATAACTGGAATAGAAACTCAGTACTGAGTAGAATGCCAAGGCATTTCTACAGTTTACTTTAATCAGTTTCTTCCAATATTCCCAATCCTATTAAAGTTCTCACTCTTTATATTATGCTATGGTCGTATTCTGTTTCCCTGACAACAAACATGTGGATTAAGAAGTGATTTGGTACGTGTGTGGGGAAAAGAAAGGGGGTGGTAGAGAAGGCTGACTATCTTCTCTCTATATGGCAACATAGCTCTTGCTTTTCCTAGTCCTCAACAGTTTACCTATTTCCCAAAATATATTCAAATGTTGTTTTATTTGTATTTGCTAAGAACAATCCACTAATCTTTTAAGGGTTCAATTTTTCTTCTTGGGCACATTTGTATTTCTATTAAACACAATAAATATCTCCCATTCTAAGAGCCCCCTTTTGACCTTCTTTGATCTCTAAGCTCCAACATCCCTTAACTTGACATATAAATTAGCTTAGCCCCTCCCTTTGAGGCCTGGAGAGGAGGGCAGTGTTTTATGTTTTCTGCCTCCCTCTTTTTCAATCTGCAGCATCATGTTTTTCCATTGCCATGGAGATGCAGCTAAGTACACAGAGAAGTCAACAGACCCACTGAATGTTAAAAGTCTGCAAAGATAGAATTACTAACTAAACAAATGGTATTGGCAATGGTGTAGGGTCAGAGAGAATGGTGTTAGAGTTCTCTTTTTTTCTCCCTGCAATCTAATTACAGGTAAAAATACAAACAGCTAGCTGAAAGATGACACTATCTAAAAACAATAAACAAACAAACAAACAAATGACATAAATAAACAAAAGCACAGGGAAATATATTTGTATGTTACTGGTCCATTAAAAAAAAAAGAATGGTACAGATCACAGCTTCTAATGAAAATATAGATGATTTAGTACTTCTTTGGTGAAAATAGCCCTGTTCTCAGATAGCTGTCTTGTTGTTAATGAAGAGATGGTGGAGCCAACAACTAAGGGCACAGTACAAGCAATGAATCAGGGAAGAGTTCTTTCCATTTAGCCTGATAACACTCTCCATATTGTTATGTGTGGAATGAATAATAATTGGTCCTTCACTAACATTGCAAGTCAGCTACTCACAGGGGCAATTTCTTTCCAAAAATAATTAATTAATTAATACACAGTTCTCTTTATGGTTTCTAAAATCAGAACACTACCCATTTATCCAAACAGGCTACTAAATTTCACTTTTCTTAGCATCTCTTATGTGTGCACTGGTGCCTTTAAGCATGGTCTAATTTTCAGTGAAAGAAACACTGATAGCCCTCCAAAGGACATTATCCCCCCCCCAAAAAAAAACAAGTGAAAGTTATAAATATTTGATAAAGAATTATAATGGAAAGTTCATATAAGGTAAGAGTCAGTAATTTAAAAAAAAAACCCAACAATGTACCATAATGATTTACTGAGAGCAAAATCACATGATCCCATTTTCGATTTTAGTAAATAGTTCATCTGTTCTTTATTCAGCATGAACTGAACTTTTTCGAACAAACAGAAACATGATATTAGTTAGGTGATTATGCCTGGCAGACTCTTTGACAAATTTCAGTCCCTTCTCCTGACATAATCTAATTGGAGTCTGTGTGAATTGTCACTCGTATATCATGGGTGTGCATTTTGCTGTGATCTCATCAGCTTTTCCAATTCTATTTGATGTAAAGCCTGTGAACCTCAGCCAGCTGCCTAGGACAACCTCTCAGTTCAATTCAGCATCAGTGTAAGAGCATCAAACACCTAGCATCAGGCATCTCAATCATCTTCTAATCACATTATTGTGAGTTAGACTTGACAGTTGTTGAATTGTATTGCTACTGATTTCATAGAATTATCGATATTTGAAATTTCAAAAATAGTCCCCATAGGGTCTTCTAAACCCTTAACTAAAGCTATATAGTTTCCTACTTTGCTCTTCTTTAATATTTTCTTTATTTGCATTTTTAAAGAAGTGACTATATTTATTTCTCTTCAAAGGTCATGATAGTATAATTACCTAAGTAGCTAGCTATCTATCTACCTACCTAAAAATGTTTGTTAAAATCAATGTAATATTTGTTTTTTTAATTTTATCCTTCATCTCCCAAAAGTCAAACCCTCTTTACCCTAGCATTAATTGTTTTTAATAAATGAGAATAAATCCTTTAATTCCATAAAACCACATATAGCATTATTCTACATTTAAGACTTTTAAAATAAAATCTGAAGACTTTTGCCAAATATTTCAAAACTTTAGTTGGTATAAAATTAGATTTCCTAGAGATGTAATCACTCCTATGTGCAAACACACAAAAATACAAACACATATTCTTGGAGTATCTATCGTCATATTAGTTTTGATGGCTTGAATCATCAGGGATTGGGTCAGACAAAGAGAAAAAGTGATAAAAATATATGAATGCACATATGAATTATTATCCTTAAAATATTACTTAATTATATATGTCTTACAACAAACTACAATTTTGGTACATTTGCTTCATTTTTGTTAATCCTTCTAAAGATATATGCAAACAATACTTTTAATAAAATACTGCCCACATTTGTTTTGAAGACATTAATAAAATATTTATTGGCCTGATTGAGAATCATCTCTTTTGCAAATGGCTTTAATAAAAATGTAGTATTTGACAATCATTTTATTTATGATGTGATCTATTCATTTTTTTCATATTGTTCAATTTCCCTATACTTAGTCTTCTAGAACTGATTCTTTTTGCTTGCTTTTAAAACCCTGTGAAAAGGAAATAAGAAAGTGACATCCCAACCTCAAGTCATAGGCAAGTAGCATTTACCTACCTTCTTGCTGTTGTGCCTGAATAACATTTCCACTTAAATCAAATGCAGCTTTGAACATATGGAAAGACCTCTTGATTACACATTCAAGGATAATAAGAATTGTAACAACAAAAACTCTCCCAGCATGGAGAAATTGGCTATACAGGGCCCACAAAAACCTTTTTGTGATATCTTCCTTGTTCTTTTCCATCACTCAAAGCCTCCTTCCTCATTTAGAGATACTCTATGGAATCTTAGTCTAATTTTAACTATGGAATTGGAATTTTAGGCTTCCCTAGTGTGTCTTGCTGGTCAAAATAAAGAAAGCTGTTTGATTTTTTTTTCTTTTGTTATAGTAATGATTATCAGTAGATGGCCCTCAGTAAATGCCATATTAATTTTAAAAGGTGCTTCATTAGAAACTCTGCCTCCCACGGCTATATATATCTAAATGAATTGAAAGGAGTATCTGTGAGGTTAATTTATATGTGGCTTAGGTTTCTCTGAAGCTATTAAGGATATATTGCTTTGGATTCTTAGAAATCAGTGGTATCCATTTAAATTGGCATTGTTATTGAAATAACAAAAGAAATCCCCTGGGGGCTATTTAGAAGCAGTTTGTTATGACCGAGGTTCCCAAGCAGTTTAATTGTACTTTTCCTGTTAGCCTGGATACTGAGATATAAAGAATGACTGAAAAACTGTTCGGGCTACAAATGTGGGGTGTATTTATCACATACTATGCATTTCATGCTAGTGTGCTAGGATGTGGCTGCTCCATGAACTGACATGTGCCCAATATAATAATATTACTAACAGTCAAAGAAATCAGCCCCCAACAAAGCACATTTTAAAAGTATCTCAAGGATCTATTTATAAATCACAGTCAATGGAAGAGCATAAGAAATTTAAAGATAAGAAGGTTATAGCATTTGCTAATCTGATATTTTTGGAAAGAAGTCTCATTATTGTGAGATAATTGATAGCCACATGTAACATAATAACACAAATATCTTAGTCTCTTATCTATAAAGGGAAATGACTGTCTAATTTCATTTCTGTAGTCCCAGCTACCTGGAACAGAGGTTGCACATAGTAGGCACTTAATAAATGTCAAATTGACTTGTTGAAACATCTTTTATTACAATTTTAAGTATGCTTTCCAATTACATATTATATCATGCTTCTTAAATAGTCTAATTTTTGTATACATAGGCAGCTTCTTAATAGGATGTCATGACTGAAAATTACCATATAATTCTTAAGGTCCACTGTCAGAAAGAGGTTATTAAACTCTTAATGAAAACATGAGCCTGAACTGTAGTTAACCAGGAAAATCACTGTTTAAACACACACACACACACACACACACTTTCTATTCACTACAAGATTTTCATCATCTAGTATAAATAAAGAATGTCTTCTTAAAAGTTGGATTCTTTCTGGAGTTGGCTATAATAAGGCTAGGAGGTTCTTTTAGTTTAACTTGGTTGATAACCAGATATTTTTTATTTTAGGGAGAAATTGGCGCCTTGTAGCTTTGTAGGTTAATCATTAATTTGGCTGATAATCTGGGTTTCATTTTAGTGGAGATACACATGTGTTACCTTTGTAGAGCAGTCTTTCATACAATATTCTATTTTGACTCACCAAACTAGCCTGATTGATGCATCATGCTAATGATCTATGTAGGGTTGAAGAATCAACCAACACTTCCTGTTTGAACGGAGAATTAGAGTTAAATAAGATAGGTTAAAGGCAAGCTGAATACCCTATTTGCACATTAAAAGCTGATCATTAATCCTATATTTTAACTCTACAACTGTCAAGGAGCTATTATTTCCCAGGGAGTCTGACAGTTCTAGGGATAAACTAGAGTGGGTTCCATTATAAAGGTCTATGAATAGATATCAGAATCGTTTATGCATCAATCTCCAAAGGCTGTTAAATGATACTTTCAGAATCAATTCATTGCTAATTCAAGACTAAAGGATATGAATTCTAGAACCTGGGATGTAATAGACCAAACCATGACTATACAAAGCATTGAAACAATAGTGTGTGTGTATGTGTGTGTATGTGTGTGTGTGTGTGCCTGCATGCACTGTGTGATAAAACTTCAAATGACCATTGATTATTTCTTTCTTAATGTTTAGAAAACAGCAGTAGCAGAGAGATCAGACTGTGAGATGCTTAAAATACTGCTTTCCAAATTATGTTTTCAAGTGATTCTAACATAAATCGATATGAGCAGCATCAGTTTACAAGACTCTGAGCAGTCAACAAATCAAATCAAATAAATAAAGCCAAAAGCCTGTCTGTGCAAAATTGTAGCTTCTAATAAGACTACCTACTGAGTTTTAGCCATGTTCATTAGGCTTTTAAAGATAGATTCTACTAATTCCATGTGAAAGGGGCCAGAAACTTACAAAACCAAATAAAAGGTAATGCTGTTCTAAAGCTTATTAAATTTTAGCTTAATGCAAATAACTGTTCATAAATGTGCATGGCACCTTCAGAAAACCAGGCATTTATGCTACTTAGAAAAAAAAAAAAACTAAGGTATATAAAACAAGGTTGGAACCTAGTCCATGCCTTATTGTTATTTTCATTATTTTTAAAAATAGCTAATAAAGATAATTTTCTCTAATTTTAAAATATCTTCAGAACACATGAATCTGAGGAAATATGCAGATGCTCAGTAAATATGCATTAACATACTAGATTTTATTTTTGCATTAATTATCACTAATAAACAAAAGGACTATCTTTAATTTGTCTACCTTAAAATAGAAATCTATCATTACTTGTCTGCAACCATTTGATTTTATAATATTTTTATGTCTCTGAAATATTGAGATTCTAACTAAAGAACACTTTTTTTTTTTAAAGTGAAAATCATTTGTTTAAGGTAAGCCAGTCTCTCAGTGTTAAGGAGAACAATCATTTATTATACTGAGTAGGTTGCAGAAATAAAGCATAATATGTAATGAGGCCACAGATCATTTTAATAGCTGAAAATGGAACCCAACTCTTTACTTAGCCCAATAGAAAGGGAGGAGGGTGAAGGGAGAGCAGCATTTATTGTAGTGAGTACTCATTCTTCATTATTATGTTTAGAGCGAGTTCAGAAACTAATGGAAACTCCATAAAAGCTCTACTTCATACAATACTCCAGTGATTATTATAGATTTTAATGCTTCATTTGGGACAATTAAAAAGGCTACTATTTCATATCCTAAGAGTGAGTGAATTGTTCTCTATATTTGGAAACTTATTTATTCCTGCTTTTTGCAGATTTCAATAAATTAATAACATTTAAAAATTCAGGTATAATTCTTTGTGTATGCATATCAATAAATGTGATCATTTTAACTGAAAATATGTTAACTAACCAGAGTCTACAGATACTACTAATTACTGTAGTATTTTGGACTAGTGTTTCTTTTTACATTCTGGATTCACAACAATGTCCATTAACTTTATTAATCAATGAATTGAAAAGAAAATCTGAAATGCATATGAAGTAAAAAGTTTGGTAAGAGTCAAATAAAAATGATAGTAAATTTAGGCTAAAAAAAAAAGATATCTCAAGTGGCATGTAACTATTCTGTGGCTATAACCTTTTAAAGAGGAAGGATCTGTGATTAAAAGTTTGTCTCTCAAACAAGTGTAATCACCACTAGAGGAAATGATACAATCCTGCTCAGCAGCAGTTCCAGCAGGAAAGCAAATTGTGATGTGTACAAAATGTCAGAGGATCTTTGCCAGTTCTATGTGCAGAGAGATTTGGATCAGCATTAAAACAACAAAAAAACAACCCAGAAGAACTGGTAGAGAAACAGTTTATAAACAAGTGTATGTTTGGTTGGTCATCAACTTTACCACTCTTTCTCTCACTGTGGAAAAAGAGTTTTTACTTTCATGAAAGAAACACAAAGAAAGCTGGAAACTAAATAATTAAAGAGTAGCATTATAGACAGGCTCAACTGGCAATAGTTAGCTGGAGAATATGCATTCTTTACTGTCAAAGCTTATTTTGAAAGATTTAAAATGGTTTCCTCAGACCAAATGTAATTGCTTCAAGCATTTTCAAAACTTAATATATGATATTAACTCTAAAAAGACTGAGTACATCTGCTTATCTGAAACTCAATACTGTTGTTATTGAAAGGTTTTGTATAACTCATTTCCTGTCTTTATACTTACACAACAGGATATTTAAATTACAAAAACAATGACAAAGCCAGATAAAATGTTCTCTGGAAATCAAATAGACATTTGCTACTCCAATTCTGAAATACTCCTTATTGCAGAGTGTGTTGATTAGGCTTAAAATTAATGTTATCCAACCCATGTACTTTACTGGTTATACGATTTGGTTATATTTCCTAGCAGATATTAATAGCTACTAGCACCACCAAAGATAAGGGTCTAGTGAGGCCTTACTAGGTTAAATCTAATTTTCTAGCTATTATATCATTGAAACATCAAACTAGAGGTTCATGGGTATGACCTTTTCATGTCCCCAAACTATTTCAGTTGTCATATTTTAATAAATCCCCAAAATTTAATCTGTGTTTCCATTGCTATCCTAGTTGCATTTAAATGGCAGAAAATGAAATGCTAATTTCACATGTGTACAAAAAAAAGAAATCTTCCTGAGGTTAAGAAAACCTTATCCATATCATTAAATTCAGTGAATGAAAAATGTTTCCTAGTAAAGTAAGAAGAAACATTAAAAAAAAAAAAAAAAAACCAACAACCCCCAAACACTATAACATTAATTAGGAGGACTTAGGACTATTGGTAGCATATTAGCTAGTGATCTCTATATAAAGTCTAAATTTGTAGTTACCCTAAGACTGGAAGGTTTAGGGGAAGTTTTGTATAGCAAACCACAGGATTGTGTTCCTCTGTCTTGTGGGGTTTTTGTTTTTATTCTGAAAGACATGAAACTTCTCTTTTCCCTAAGTATGTCCATGTAAATTCAGGTAGCACATATATACATACACATTATGAGAATCAAAGCCTCGTGCTTCTGACAATTTGAAAATGCAGAGAAACTTTAAACCTAGGGAGTTTAAGTCTTTACAAGAGAGTTCTCAGTTTAACACACACACACACACACACACACACACACACACTCCTCCCTATATGAGTGCATCTTCTTGTATATTCTAAATAGCTTGCTATTATTAATGGTTTGATTCATATATAGACTTCCTTTATCAGCATTTCAGACAAATTATTGTGTTTTAACTCATAACATTTTACATTGAAAATTATTGTTGATCTATTTCTCAAAACCCTTTTGGTACAACACAAACTAAAGAAAAATCATAAAACTTTTAATATTCAAAGGGAACTTAAAGCTCATTTGAGATCCATTTGTTCTTTTTTATAGATAACTAGACTGAGTCTCAGCAGTTAGTGGTTTGCTCAGCTGGTTAGGCTTAAAATGTAGATATTCTGGATTTTGCCCTGCACTATAATGCCTACTCAATATAAGTGGATCAGTTATTTTAATCAGAGGACAATAGATACTCCGCATGTACAAAAGAAATGACCCAAAGGAAGGCTAGACTTATAGATATTTATTATTATAATATGATCTTTCTAATCTAGAATTCCTAGTTATTTCTTTACTACAAAATGTTTTTGTATTTAAAAGTTCAAAAAATGTAGTTTCATAATGGAGGAAATGTGACACAGTGGAAAAAATACTGGCTCTGGAGCCAAGAGACCTATATTGATCCATCTTCCTTCCCACTGACCTTTGAGACCTTGATAAATTGGTCTTTTTGTCTTTATTTTATCTTATTTAATATTTATTGAGGGGTAAAGGAATTAAGTGACTTGATCAGAGTCACACAGCTAGTCAGTATCAAGTATCTGATTTCAAATTTGAACTCAGGTTCTCCTGACTCCATGGACTGTGCTCTAACAACTGTACCACCTACCTGTCTCATCGCATTGTCTTTATTGAATAAAGATTTTGAATTCTGAGCTTTCTTCAATTTTTAGAACTTTGATTTTTTATAACCATATTCAGTGGGTCCAAATATGATGTGCATGTGTGTGGTACAACACAAACTAAAATAAAATTGAGGAAAATGGGCAACCATGGAATATAACATAATGAAAAGAATACAAAATTCAGAATCATAAGATCTCCTCTGCAACTTCCTACCTGTATAACCTTGAGCTAACATCTCTGGACCTCAGTTTTCTTATCTGTAAACTGAGGAGGTTTAAACTATATGACTTCTAAAAGTTCCTTTCCAGCTGCAAATTGATGACCCTATGTTCTAGATTTAATAGGTAGTAAAAGAAAAAGTATGGTAGTGTAATTGGGGGGTGGTGTGGGAAAAGATGAGATGACTCCCAAATCACCAGTGAAACATTTTCTTTTACTTAAATAAAAAGAGCAAAATAATTATTTCTACAGAAATATTATAATATTTTTGTACCATTTTCATAGGTTCTTAAATTATATGACATTTGAAAAAAGTCATAGAACTATTCATAATCATGTATACCCTATGATTTGGGTCTCCTTACACCATCTGTTGAACAGAGAAAGTAGAGGTATTCAACTTGGGAATTAGGAATTTTCAGCAAATACATCACAATAGCTTCAGCTGTATGAATCATAGTTTCTAAGGACTGTCTTGATGGCAACATTTGATCAAATAAGTCAGCAGGATTTATTTATATCTTGTTAGGATCAAAACAATTGATACTTCTGTGTTAAACAATTAGAGACTGTTGATTAGTTTGAACAAAAATTATTGTTGATCTATTTCTCAAAACCCTTTTACTACAACACAAACTAAAATGAAATTGAGGAAAATGAGTAGTCAAGGGTTTTCTATATCATGGACCATCTAAATACATGTATTTAGGTGAAATATAAAAAAATAGATTGTTAAAAATTATTTTGTTTTTCCACTGGTAATGAAACAGTGTATGGAACTAAACTATAACATAAGGTATTTAAAGAAACCATTGAGAATTTCTTATTCTAGTATTAAATTACTAGTATTAAATCTCCTAAGAATGAGCCATATTCTCCCTAGTGTCTTAGTCATTCTGTAGTTGTCACACTCAGGTCACTTAAAGATATGATTTTTAGTGCATTACATTACTGAAACAAAGTGCACAAGGGGCTGACTGATCACTTGGTAATTTTTTCATATAATGGTCAAGTCAAGGCATGATTGGTAGGTGGTGATAAAACAACTGTTCAAGAAACTGAATATGAGGAGCAGTGGATAGAGCACCAGCCCTGAAGTCAGGAGGACCTGAGTTCAAATCTGGTCTCAGACACTTAACATTCCCTAGTTGTGTGACCCTGGGCAAGTCACTTAACCCCAATTGCTTCAGAAAAAAAAAAAAGAAAGAAAGAAACTGAATATGACATTAGAGCATTTTTTTATTTTTTTAAAAAGTATTAACTTTTTTAAACATTATTTTCTTAAGTTTTGAGTTTCTTTTTTTTTTGCTTCCCAGTACTCTCCATCCACTGAGAAAACAAGCAATATGCTATCAGTTGTATATGTGAAATGAAATGTATAATATAAAATATATTTCCATAATATTCAGATTGTAAAAAAAGAGAAAAGGTGAAAAATTATATTTCAGTTTGCAGAGTCTATCACTTATCTCTCTGGAGGTACATAGCATTTTTTCATCATGAGTTCCTTGAAATTGTCTTGGATCATTGTATTGATCAGAGTTGCCAAGTCTTTCTCAGTTGGTAATCATTACATTACTGTTACTGTACACAACAATCTCTTGGCTCCTTTTACTTTATTTTGCATCAATTCATGTAAGTCTTGACATTTTTTTTTGAAATCACTCTACCTCATCATTTCTATTAGAACAATAGTACTCCATCATAATCATATGCTACAACTAATTCAGCCATTCTTTAATTGATGAGCAACCCCTTGATGTCCAATTCTTTCCCACAGCAAAAAGAGCTGCTATAAATATTTTTGGACATGTAAATCCTTTTCCTTTTTTTTTTTTTTTGATCTTTCTGGGATACTGACCCTAGTAGCAATATTACTGAGCCAAAGGATATGCACATTTTATGGCCTTTTGGGCATAGTTTCAAATTGTTCTCCAGAATGGTTGGACCAGTTTGCTCCTTCACCATCAGTACATTAATGTATCTATTTTCCCTCATCCCTTCTAGCATTTGTCACTTCTGATAGGTGTGAGGTGGTACCTTAGAGTTGTTTTAATTTGTATTTCTATAATCAATAATGATTAAGAAAAAAAACAATGATTAAGAATACTTTTTCTTGTAACTATAGGTAGCTTTGATTTCTTCTTCTTCTGAAAACTGTTCATATGCTTTGGCCACTTCTCAATTAGGAAATAGCTCTTATTTTTATAAAATTGATTCAGTTCTCTGTATATTTGAGAAATGATGTTTTTATCAGGGAAATGTACTGTAAAACTTTTTCCTATTACTTCATTTTCTATGGCACCTTTTAGAAAAATTTAGATTCCCTAATTGTATCTATTAATTATATCTTTTTTGCTTTTTGTTGTAAAATCACAATAGTTATCCCACTTTTATGATTCAACTGAAGCATATTAAATTCTGCTCTAGCCCTTTATTTTAACTCTGGGTGTCATTTTGTTTTACGTGAGTCTGTTGTAAATAAAAAATTGTTCAATTTGTTTTCTAATCCATTCTGCTCTCAGTTTGTTTTATGGGTGGGATCATTCCATTCACATTCACAGTTATGACTACTTAGTATATCTTTACATCCCATTTTCTTCTGTTTCTTCTTCTCTCTCTTTAGCCTGTCTCTCCTCAAAAGTCTATTTTCTTCTAACCCCTATATCTCTTAATGCATCCTCCCTTTTACTACTCTCCCCCTTTTCTCTTAATCCCTTCTCTTTCTGTTTCCTTATTAGGCAAGATAAATTTCTATACACAAATGAATATATATATTCCAATTATTGTGAATGACATTCAAGCACTGCTTTCCACACACACACCCATTTTCTCCTCCACTGGAAAAGCTCTTCTCTGCATGCCTTTTCTATATATTTTTTTTCCTTTATACCTTTCCCTTTCCCCTTCTCCTGGTGCATCCTTCTTTCTCATCCCTTCATTTTTAGAGAACATTTCAACATAATCAACTCATGCACATGCCCTCTGTTAATGTGAACTTATTTTAATTGCCCTAATAATGATAAAATTCTTAGGAATTATATGAATTATCTTCCCATATAGTAATATAAACAGTTAAGCTTGTTGAACCCATTATGATTTCTCTTTCATATTTACCTTTTTATGTTTCTCGTGAGTCTTGGGTTTGAATGTCAAATTTTCTACTCAGCTCTGATCTTTTCATCAGGAATGTTTGAAATTCCTCATTTAATTAAATATCCATTTTCCTCTCTGAAGGATCACACTCAGTTTTTCTGGATAAGTTATTCTTAGTTGTAACACTAGTTCCTTTGCCTTCCGAATATTATATTCTAAGCCCTTCACTCCTTTAAGGTGGAATGTGCTAAATCTTTTGTGATCCTGTCTATGGTACCGTGATATCTGAATTGTGTCTAGTTGCTTACAATATTTTTTTCCTTGACCTGGGATCTCTGGAATTTGGCTATAATATTCCTCGAAGTTTCCCTTATGGAATATCAGCAAGTGATCAGTGCATTCTTTCCATTTCTATTTTACTCTCTGAATCTAAGATAATCAAAGTACCTTATCATGATAGTTTCTTAGAATTTGATGTCTAGGCTTTGTTCATAGCTTTCAGTTAATCTAATAATTTTTAAATTTTATTTTTCCAATCTTTTTTTGGCTCAGTTGTTTTTCTGATGAGATATTTCAAATTTTCTTCTAATTTTTGTTTATTCTTTTGACTCAAAAAAAAATTGTTCCATGATGTCTCATGGAGAATCTACTATCTTATTCTTGTGGCTCCTTCCTCCAAAGATACAAATCACAACCTCACAACATTTTATCCTATACTAATCTTGTTTATGCCTTCTTATAATTTTTTCTCCCCTTTGTATTTCAAGCACTTGTGGAACTTAATAATATACTAATATTATTTTTATATTAATTAATATATTCAATATAGTTAATATTTATAGTAATATAATGAAATAACGTGACTGCTAATTTAATGAATGCTTGTTGACTAATTGTAAATATTCTATTGAGAGTCTACCAAGTATATTGGGACTTTTCTTCTATATTAGTAGTTGCCTTTCGGTAATACATGAATTCATTATTGTCTAATAGGTTCATGTTAAAATTTCTTAATGATACCTTAAGCAGTAAATAATTATCCAATTATATCACAATTGTATTTTTCCTCTGTTACAAATAAGCATGTACATATTTGAAGCATTCTACTTTTGTTTTTATAATAATTAAAAACATGATAATGTGGAAAATAAAATTTTTATCACATCAAAATTTGATTACTATGTATAACATATTCTTGCAGTTTCTCAATCTCTCATCAAATTGTTTCCAAACTTTAAATATAAACTGAATATTAGCGGATGGGCCAGATACACATGAATTTTCTCATTTGTATTCTATGCAATACACCATTGTAGCTCCTCATTTTCCTCTGTTACCTGGTAATCAGACCTTATTAGTTGCATAATCATGTGATAAAGATGTTACAAACAAACAAAAGTTTTCCTGAAACACACTTTACATTTCTTCTTGCTGTAGTAAAGTTGTTTTCTGATTTAAACTTATCCTCTGCTTGGAATACTATTCTTATATCTGACAGATTTTTCTATGAATTAGATGGCCACACTGGTAAATTGTTCAGTATAGCTTCTGTGAGAATAGAATCAGATGCCAGTGGTAGAAAAGAAGAAAATCAGCCCTAAAGTATTCTTTCTGTAAAAGATTAGTTTATACAAAAACATTGTTAAATATGAAGCAACATACACAACAAAATATAAAGAACATTTATCATTTGATCACTTGTCATTAGCCAGAAAAAAATATGTGATATTATGTTCATTTTCATCAATTGGTTGGGTAGCTAAACATAAAAAAAATGAATTGCTAGTTCTCTGCAAGAGAGCTTGTAAAATTCTACTATTTTCTACCACATATTTGCGTTAACAATTATTTTCACATTATTCTTGTATTAAATCTGAATATGGAAATCAACTCAGTTCAGAACCAGACTTAAGACTACTTTTCTGGTATTGGGACAAATATTGAAAATCTCTTTTCAAATAAAAATGTCCAATATTGAAGTGAAGTTTATATATTCAGCCAGCTTGGTGATGGAATGGATAGAGAACTAGCTTTGGAGTCAGGAATCCTTGTGTTCAAAAGTCTTAAGGACTTAAGTTTTTATTTAAAGAACACAGTCTTAAGCTGTGTGAACTTGGGCAAATTACTTAACCTCTGTCTGCTTCCTCAACTGTAAAATGAGGATAACAGCATCTCCCTTGAAGTATTTGAAATGAAATTATATTTGCAAGATTCTTGGGACAGTGGCTGGTATATGGTAGGTGCTATATAAATGCTGATCTCATTTCCCTTCCCTTCCCATAAATGCTTATTATATTAAATTAAATATTTTTCAACATAACTTATTCCACTAAAAATGTGATTTATATTTAACAAAATTAAATATGAACTCTTCCAGATAATTATAAGCATATAAGGTCTTTCTGGATTATTTTTTTTAAATCTCACAATATTTCATAAGGTATTCATAATTATTTTATAATGTTTTATAAGTTTATATTTAAAATTATCACATAGAATTAACTTTTATATTTTATCATTGTAATCATATAAATTTTAATTTGGAGTTTTTGGTGGCAAAAGTTACCACTATAATTATTATAAGCACTTAATGAATAAATCTAAATTAATATCATGAATAGTATGTTAAATTTCCCTAGAAATTCATAACACATTTTACTGTTGTTGAAATGAATTCATATATAAAAAAATCACTGTCCTGTATCACTTGACATTGTGTTGTCATCAGTAATATGTACAGGCTATCTTCTGGTTATCTTTAATTTTCCCTATGGGGGAGGCCATCATTTTCTCTAGACACATATTTCTATTTAGTATCATATTCACTACTATTTCTTCATTGGTAATATGCTCATGGCCATAACTTTTGGATGAACTGAAACATTAATTCTTTGAAGACTTACCATTCTTTGATTTACAATTATCAGTGTAGCATCATTAGAAGAATGGTGTTTGTTTTTTTTTTTTTTAAGTTGGTCTTTGTTTCATGGAGAACTTTTAGGTCTTTGGAACCTCCCACTGTTTTCAAATGAGATAATATACATATAATACATCACAAATTTTAAATAAATGTTGGTTATTACTGTTATGTTCTAATTTTTTAAATGGAATCTTAATAGAAATGGTTCAGAATGATATCATTCTCATGCTATTTTTTAATATTTAATTTAATTTATTTATAGAGGGAGAAAAGAAAAGGATCCAGGAAAGAACCCTGAAGGATAACTGTAGTAAAAAAGGCATGATCTAATCATTAAATATGTGAAAAGCTACAGGGAAGTTAATGAGAAGGAAGACTGAAAAAGGCTGTAGAATATGGCAATGAAGAGATCAGTAGCAATTCTTTGAAGAGAGCTTTTTCAGTGGATTCATAAAGTCAGAAGCTGGAATGAGGAGGCGGGGTGAGGAAGAGAGAGGAGGGGAAGAAGGGAAAAGAGAGAGGGGGGGAAAGGGAAGAGGGAGAGAAAATGAGGGAATGAGAAGAGGGAAAGTAGAAGCGCCTATTACAGAAAGCCTTTTTGAGGAGTTTAACTACAAAGGGCAGAGTAGATATAGGATGATAATGGAGATTGAACGATCACATGAAGGTTGGTTTTTATCTCAGAACTGGAGAAATATGAGCAAAAGAGAATGAACCAGTAGACAGGAAGATACTGAAAATAAATGATAGTATAGAGATGTAGCAGACAATTATGTATTTCCTCATTTTTTCATATGGCTTTAATTTCTTCTAGGTCTCTAGTTTGAAGATTTGATTGTTTATGATTAAACATGTTATTAACATTTTGTAGATTATCATTATGTTCAGGTGATCGTGGGTAATTGTTTTTTCTGTGATAATGCTTCGGTTCTAGTACAGATTATTTGTTGAATTTTAAGGATATTTTGGGGTTTATATTTGTAACATGGAGATTTGTCACCTGCCTGTTTGTAAAGCATAGTTAGCTTCCACTATTCAGTGAATTCAGTGAAAGTATTTCAGGCTGTTCTTGAACTTGGATGGTAAAATACATATCTTTATTCGAGTAGAATTTATTTCCTTTGTAATCCTGGTATTTTATATATTTAAAAACATTTTTCTGAGAAACAGCCCATAAGTTTCATTGGATTGCCAAAGGCTTCCATGACACACACAAAAAAATTAACAATCTCTGATCTAGATGCATAACAAAGTGATTTTTTGTAATTTGCTGTGATATGTGCATAACTCCTGCCATTTTCTTGCAAAATCTACATAAATTAGTACACCCAGGCTTCTTATGGATAACTGAAATTTTTAGTGGTCATATTTTGGTCTCATATACTATCATAAAAAGGTTTTTTCCATAAATAACTTATTCACTTGTTCAATAATTTTTTTAATTAAAGCTTTTTATTTACAAAACATAATGAATGGGTAATTTTTCAACACTGACCTTTGCAAAACCTTTTGTTGCAAATTTTCCCCTCCTTCCCCCCACTCCCTCCCCTAGATGGCAGGTAGTCCAATACATGTTATATGTTAAAATATATGTAAAATCCAATAAATATATACATATTTATACAGTTATCTTACTGCACAAGAAAAACTGGATCAAGAAGGAAAAAAATCCTGAGAAAGAAAACAAAATGCAAGCAAACAATAACAGAAAGAGTGAAAATGCTATGTTGTGGTACATACTCAGTTCCCACAGTCCTTTCTCAGGGTGTAGATGACTCTTCATTACTGAACAATTAGAACTAGTTTGAATAATCTCATCATTGAAGAGAGCCGCATACATCAGAAATAATTATCATATAGTCTTGTTGTTGGCATGTATAATGATCTCCTGGTTCTGCTCATTTCAGTCAGCATCAGTCCATGCAAGTCTCTCCAGGTCTCTCTCAAATCATCCTGCTGGTCATTTTTTACAGAACAATATATTCCATAACATTCATGTACCATAATTTATTCAGCCACTCTCCAATTGATGGGCATCCATTCAGTTTCCAGTTTCTTGCCACTACAAAAAGGGCTGCCATAAATATTTTTGCACATGTGGGTTCCTTTCCTTCCTTTAAGATCTCTTTGGGATATAAGTCTAGTAGAAACACTCCTGGGTTAAAGGGTATGCACAGTTTGATAACTTTTTGAGCATAGTTCCAAATTGCTCTCCAGAATGGTTGGATCCATTCACAGTTCCACCAACAATGTATCAATGTCCCAGTTTTCCCACATCCCCTCCAACACTGGTGATCATCTTTTCCTATCATCTTAGCCAATGTGAGAGGTGTGCAGTGGTATCTCAGAGTTGTCTTAATTTGCATTTCTCTGATCAATAGTAGTTTGGAGCACTTTTTCATATACTAGAAATAGTTTCAATTTCATCATCTGAAAATTGTTCATATCTTTTGACCATTTATCAATTGGAATCAATACTTATTTTTAAACACATTATTTCTTGGGTTCATGTAGATTTTACCTATCTTAGGTCTTTGGATTCCACTTTGCATTTTTAGCTTATTTTTGTAGGCTCCATCTGGAAGTTAAACTATTTCCAGTTATATTTGACAAATTCATAGATGTGTACAAATTTTCAACCTTTATTATTATTATACAAAAAGTTATCTGATTGTTACCGAAATGTTCCTTGATTTTTTAAACCTATTTATTATATGTTTTGACAACTTCTAATTTTATTTCTCCTTTTGGCTGAGAAATATTATTCTTCCTCTAGATTCTTTGGGATGATGGACCTTTATTTTACTAAAGTTTTATGGATTTTAGTTTGTCCATTTTGCTCTTGTCCATTTTACTACTCCAAAACTACATAATATGACTGATAACATACAGTTCTTTACTCTAACATTCTTATGGTGCTTTCATTTCAGCTTGTTACTAAGTTAAGGGTGGGAGTTCATTCTGTGGTAATCGTTCATTATAATATAGTTTAGTAATTGAGTTTCAGTTCATAGATTTCTTATTTTAAAAAGATAATAGGCTTCTGATTTATTGATTTAGCCAACATGTCTAATCATTCAAAAATCATTAATTTTGTATCACCTATAGTTATATAGCACTATGTCCATCATTACCTTAAATAATCTAAACTGATCACTAGCTCTACACCTCAAAAAATAACACAATTGCTAATGGCAATAGCCTAGTCTTAAATGGCCACCATCAACTAGGCAGCTAGATGGCAAAGGAGGGTAGAGTGCAAGTCCTAGAGTCAGAAAAACATGAATTCAAATCTGACCTCAGAAACTAGTTGGATCATCCCAGGCAAGTTACTTAACCTCTCTTTGTTTCAGTTTTCCTCAACTGTAATATGAGTATAATAATAGCTCCCACCTCACATGATCAAATGAGTGAGATTATATAGTGCCTAGAATATAGTAGGTGTTATAAAAATGTTTTTTCCTTTTCCTTTATTTTCATTTTTTAAAAAGTTTGATACTTCTTTTGCAAAAAATATTGTTGCCTGGTTTTATGGAGATGTCATAAGGGCATGTTGACTCCACTCTAGAATCTTAGACATTTCATAAATTTGCTGTAACCATTTTAATAAAATGGTGTACCTGTCATCAGCTATTATTATTCTTCAATTAAGGGATTTATTCCTAATTCAATATAATTTCTGTAAGATTTTTTTTAATCTTCTAATCATGTTTTCTAAGAATGTCTATCAATTCTCTTTCTGCTTTTTGGATTGAAAGTGTTAATTAATCTCTTTGTAATTGCTTAGGATAATGCTGTCACCTTACAAGATGTTCTGTTAACAGTATATAGGTTTTTATAAGGGTATTTTTAAATATGTTATAATTCATTTTTACAATTTTAAAAATGAACATTAAGACTAGTATTGTATAGGTATTAGCTTATGTATATATATATATATATATATCATTCAGTTTTGATTTAAAGTATTTAGATAAGTCTTCACCTTGATATCCTTATTATCCAAATTTTCCTCCAGATTTACATTTTTCTTTCCTACCTCCATTTCTCCCCTCCCCATTTGAGAAAGCAAGAAAAACAAAACCCATTATAAATATACACAGCTAAACAAATTTCCAAATTAAAAAAAAATTGCCTCAATTTGGACTCTGAGTCCATCACCTTTTTCTCTGGCGGGGGACAGAACTTTGCATTTACTGTAAGTCCTCTGTAATTTTGATTGTTATTGTCTTGATCAGAGTTCCTAAGTCTTTCAAGTTTATTTTCTTTTAATATGTTACTGTTGTTTATACATTGATCTTTTGGATCTGTTCACTTCACTTTGTCTCAGATAATACAAATCTTCCCACCTTTCTCTGAAAAAAAAAACTACTTCATTTCTTATAGCAAAATTATATTCCATCACATTCACATTTCAAAACTTTATTCATTGCCCAATTTATAGGTGTTCCCTCAGTTTCCAAATTTATGCATGTTCCCTCAGTTTCTTTGGCTTTAAAAGAAAAGCTGCTATAAATATTTTTTGAATCTAAGGGTTTTCCTGCTCTTTCTTTGATCTCTTTAGGATCCTTATAGTGGTGGTGCTAGGTTAAAGGCATATATACAGAGTTAATGGTTTTTTTGGATCTAGTTCTAAAGTGCTTTCCAGAATGGCTGGACCAATTAATAGCATCATTATATAATAATAGCATCATTAACGGAGCATTGATGTATTTGTTTTCCTATAGCCTCTGAAGTATTTGTCATTTTCTTTTTGCCAATCTGATCAGTATGAGGTGATACTTCTGAGTTGTTTTAACTTGCATTTCATTGATTATTCATGGTTTTTTTTATTATGTTTGTTGATAACTTAGATTTTTCCCTGTGAATCATTTATTATCAGTTGTAGTTCTTGGACTCAATTCTATTGTCAACATGCAACTCAGTTAAAGTTTGTCACCAGGAAATTTTTTATCCCAGAGATTGCACCAGCTTTGATACTGTATCTCCTGAGTGTCCTCATTAGTCTCTGCCCCTCTAATTGGAGGGCTAATTAGAGGAGGGAAGGAGAAAAATAAACTTCTCCCCAAGCTTCTATGCAAAAAGGGTTAAGAAGTCCTGTTTTCCAACCATTTCCACCAGCCGCATGTCTTTGAACTAATTCCACCACCATCATCTCTTCCTTTTCCTTCTTTCCCCCTCAAGAATTTAAGTTTCTTTTTGTAATTTATTATAAGCTCCTTGAGGACAGGGATTGGTTTTCTTTATCTTATTTGTATCGACAGTATTTAGCCCAATGTCTAGCACACAGAAGTAATAAATCCTTATGGAAATATAATGCAGTTTATTCATATCCTTTAACCATTGATCAGTTAGAGAATGGTTCTTATTATAATTTTGATTCAATTCTCTATATATCTTAGCAATGAGATCTACATCAAAGAAATTTGTTGGAAAGATTCCCATCCTACCCAATTTCCTTTCTCTTCTAATTTTAGTTAACTTGGTCTTTCTTGCATATAAATTTTTTGATTTTTTGTGATCTAAATTGTCCTTTTTACTATTTGTGAAACTCTATCCCTTCTTTGGTCATATGAACTCTTCTCTATGCTTAGATCTAACAAGTAAATTCTTCCATGAACAAAAATTATATATTCTTCTTTAGGTCTAAATCAGAGACTCATTTGTCAGTCTTGTGTCCTTGAACATCTTTATGAAAATATCTAGCTGACTTGACTGAAAGCAATCAAGGCAATTATAGACACTGCCTTAACCCACAGCTTCAATGTCACTTCTGAATTTATACTCAAAGCATATGGTGTCTATGTTTCTTTAAGATATATCAAAAATACAATACTAATCAAGTCAAAATTAAAATTTGATATCATTGGGAAAATATTGGTTTTGGTCACTCCACATAACTTGTCATCTACATATAATATATATGCCAAGTTGTTAATAATATTTTTTGACAACTTTAATTTGGAAATCATACTTCTCCTTAGGAGAGAGAATAATGGATTAAAGGCTATTCAGAACAATGAGGGACTTAAATGATTTCCCTGAAAAATACCATGAAATACAAAATCAATTATTCTTGGCATTATCTTGTTGGTATATTTCATAGAGAATTATTTTCTATGTGGATTTCAAATATTTTAGAATTCCCACTCTACTTGGATTTTTATATGTTTACAATACATGAATAAACAATGTGGAACTGAGCCAAATGATCCGATTCCCTATGCACAGGGCTGCTCTACATGCTTCTAGATCACCATATGTGTTGGATGAGTACTAAAGGAGCTGGGTACTAGGTGATGACAACAAAGCAGTCCTGTTATTCATTCCTCAGCCTCATGATGGTGGTAGGGAAGGAGCTACATCAATTTAAAAAGGAAAGAAAATAAATAAAATATTCATTTTGTAATTGAGGCTGATCAGAGTTAAATGATTTGCCTAATGTGTCTGAGATTAGATTTGAACTCAGATATTCGTAACTCTGGATCCAATGCTCTATCCACTGTGCCACCTAGTTGCTCCTGAGGAATAAAGACATTTGTAATTATTGCCCTATGTTAGTAGGCAATGTGTTGTTGGAAGATTTTAAGCTAACAGTACTATTGACAAAAAACTTTATGAAACTGTTGGTCATAACTGATTAAGTCTGATTTATTTCAGTGATGTTACAATATATTTGAGTAGTGAAATTCCATGTTTCACAGTTGGCAAACTGTTAGTACTCAAAAATAAACCTTTGCTTTCAAAAGAATCTTGGAATCAGTAAAAGATCTTGGTTTCCCCAAAAGCAACCCAAAACACTCTTTTACTTACAATTTGAACAAGTCCTTTAACTTGTTCATCCAAATGCATATTGAAATCTGGAAAATATTCTTCAACCATTTAGACTTTTGTCTGGGAGTTAATAGTCTAAAGTCTTTTGAGTGATTACAGATCTCTTCCAGAAGCCTCACCAGTGTCTTAGAGTTTGAGGCAGTTAACACAATGTCATCCACAAACAGAAGCATCTGGAGAATCTATCATCCATTGGGAATGTCTCTAGGACCTGGATTCCTTGTGGAGTCTCTGAAAAATTAAAAATATCACATATAGGGAATGGATAGGCACATGGTGGGTGTGAGCAAACTTCTATATATAATCAGTGAAGAACTCCAAAGAATAATAAGTGTAAATGTCATCACTGAGGGATTGTATGAAAGAAAGAGAAAATGGGTTGCTCTCTTAGAAAAGATTGAGAGATTAAAGTTAGACAGCTATAATATTCCAACAAAACCTTCCCAATGTTGGGGAAAAGAGAAAAGTCTCCAGAATATTGAGTGGATCATTTGTGGCAATATTTAAAAATATTTTATTTTTTATTTGATTTTTCCCCAATTATTATTTAAATATATTTTTTAACATTTTCTTAAAGTTTTGAGTTCAAAATTTTCTTCCTCCTTTTCTAATCCCCTCCTCAAGATGGTAAGCAATCTGATGTGGGTTATTCATGTGCAGTAATATAACATGTTTCCATATTAGTCATTTTGTGTATGAAACTTAAGAAAGGAAGGAAGGAAAGAAGGAGAGAAAGGAAAAGGAAAGGAAAGGAAAGAAAGGAAGGAAGCAAGGAAGGAAGGAAGGAAGGAAGAAAGAAAAGAAGAAAAAAGAAGGAAAGAAAGAAGAAAAATAATGTTATTTGGTTGGTATTCAGGTGACATCAGTTTTACTATCAATAGAGTATTTTTCATCATGAGTACTTTGGATTTATCTTGGATCATTGTATTGCTGAGAATAGATAAATCATTCACAATTCATCATATATTGTTACCATTTACAATGTTCTCTGGGTTCTGCTTACTTCATTTTGTATCCGTTCATGTAGGTCCAGGTTTTTCTGAAATTCTGTTCATCATATTTACATCATAATAATATTCTCTGTATTTGTATATATTTGTTCATTCATTCCCTAATGGAGGGACATCCCCTCAATTTCCTATTCATAGCCACCACAAAAAGAACGGCTATGAATATGTTTGTACAAATAGTTTCTTTTTTCCTTTTAAAAAAAAATCTTTGGGATACAGATCTCAGAGTTTAGCTTTATTAAAGAGTATACACAGTTTGATGGCCCTTTGAGCATAGCTCCAAACTGTTTTCCAGAGTGGCTGGATAAATATATAATTCCAGTAACAGTGCATTAGTTTCCCAATTTTTCCACATTCCTCTAATACTTATGATTTTTCTTTTCTGTCATAATCACCAATCTGATAGTTATAAAATGGTACCTCAGAGTTGTTTTAATTTGTACTTCTCTAATTAATAGTGACTAATATATATATATGACTATGTATACCTTTGATTTCTTGGTTCTGAAACTGCCTGTTTATATTCTTTGACTATAATCTGGAAAATGACTTATATTCTTACAAATTTGACTCTGTTCTTTATATATTTGAGAAATGAGGTTTTTAGGGGAGATAGTTGCTATAAAATGGTTTCCAAGTTTAAGGCTTTTCTAATTTTGGTGGTATTGGTTTTGTATATGTAATTTTTTTTAATTTTATATAATCAGAATTATAAATTTTACATTTCATAATGATTTCTATATATTGTTTGATTTTAGATGCTTTCCTTATCCATAGAGAGGATAGGTTGCCTATTCCTTGTTTTCCTAATTAGCTTACATATCCATGATCATGTACCCATTTTGACCTTATCTTGGTATATAGTGTGAGAAGTTGGTGTATGACTAGTTTCTGTTTAGCTGCTTTCCAGTTTTCCCAGCAGTTTCTGTCAAATAGTAAGTTCTTGTCCCCAAAACTGAGATCTCTGGGATTATCACACACTAAATTATTTGGGTTACTTTCTACAATGTATATTGTATACCTAATTTGTTCTACGATCTATCATTCTTTCTCTTAGCCAGGACCAGATTTTTTTTATAACAATTAACATTTTATTATATAGTTGGAAATCTGGTATGGCTAGGCCACTTAAAACTTTTTTTTTCATTGATTCCTTTAAAATTCTTTACTTTTTGTTCTTCCCAATAAATTTTGTTATTTTTTTTTTCTAGCTACTTTAGTAGTCTGGTTGGTAGGGCAGATTAATTTAGGTAGAATTGCTATTTGAATTATATTGGCTTGACTTATTCATGAACAATTAATATTTTTCCAACTATTTAGATATGATTTGATTTATGTGAAAAGTGTTTTGTAATTGGGTTCATGAGGTTCCTGGGTTTATCTTGACAAGTAGATTCCCAAGTATTTAATAATATCTATAGCTATTTAAAATGGAGTTTCTCTTTCTGTTTTTTGCTGCTAGACTATGTTCATAATATATAGAAATGTTAATTATTTATATAAATTTATTTTATATTCTGCAACTTTACTAAAGTTATTATTTATTTCAACTAATTTTAAGTAGATTCTCTAACTATGCCAACATATAGAGCAATAGCTTTGTTTTCTTATTGTCTTAATTCTTTCAATTTCTTTTTCTTTTTTTTATTACTATAACTAGCATTTTTAGTGCAATAGTGATGGTGATAATGGGCATCTTTGCTTCACCCCTGATTTTACTGGGAAGACTTCAGAAGCAAACTTTTAGGAGAACATGAACAGGACAGGATAGCATAAATGGATTTCAATGTGCATAAATGAAGAAAAATTCTTAAATGAGCCACACAAACATTTGAGTATTTAAGTATAGTATTGGCATATAATGAAAGCATTCTTGTCTTCAGTGCATCATATGTACACCCTTTCTTTGTCACTTTAATACATTTCTAGCAAGTAGAATATTGACATTTGTATTTATTTTAGTGTATCTTGGCTTCTTATAGTAACAGAACCTGAAGTAGCAAGAAATACACTGCTACCTGCTGTGTCAAGTGGATTATCATAACAATTGTAAATATGATAAAATTGTAATCCTCTACTATACTGTTTATTTCTTAGACTCTTAGACATAGTTGCATCACATTAACTTGAGTGCTATCCCAATCAGTGGTAACACCAGAGCTTAATTCACCAGTGTTTCACAGTTCCCTCTAGGCCTTTACAACTACTCTAATGCTCTCAGAGCTCATAAGGTCCCCATTATATATCATTATATATATATATATATATATATATATATATATATATATGGCTGACATTCCCTTACTTGTCATTGCTTAAAGGATTATAATTGTTATTATTGTTATATTATTTTTAGCATTTTAATTTTTATATTATACATTTTCAAAGTAATTTGATGAGCTACCTTCCTATTTAATTCTATTTTTAGTGATTATCCAACACACACACGTATACACACATACATTTATTCATGAATCAGCTCTATGTACTATCCATTTAATTATGTATCCTATCTGAGATATTTTTTTTTTAATCCAGCTGGTTTTCTGTATATGAATACTTAGGCCCATATCTTTGAGTTATTTATTTAGTAGACTTTGCAAATTTCCTACTTTCGATAT
Source organism: Myrmecobius fasciatus (assembly GCA_023553655.1). NCBI lineage: Eukaryota > Metazoa > Chordata > Mammalia > Dasyuromorphia > Myrmecobiidae > Myrmecobius > Myrmecobius fasciatus. The sequence continues at coordinate 146,400 of JAJPUD010005699.1, forward strand.
GATTAGTACAATGTCATTAGCAAATAGGAATAACTATTTCAGAATCTCATGGTCTATATGGCACTTCTCTTTAATCTGGACTTTGTACTAGATATTTTCCATGAATGTAGCAAACTCTTTTTTCTCATTGTCTTCATGCTTTGCTTGATATTTTTAAGTAAAGGGTCTTCAAAGATTTTTATGACAATGCCTTTCAAGAAATTTTGTAATTATTTGGGTAGGGGCATGACAGTAAATGGTTAGAGTTTCTCCTGGAAATAAAATGTATATATTGGATATTTAAAAAATCTAATCCGATTGGCTAAGATGACAGGAAAAGATAGTGACGGGTGTTGGAGGGGATATGGGAAAACTGGGGCACTGATACATTGTTGGTGAAACTGTGAATGGATCCAACCATTCTGGAGAGCAATTGGGAACTATGCTCAAAAAGTTATCAAACTGTGCATACCCTTTGACCCAGCAGTGTTTCTACTGGGCCTATATCCCAAAGAGATCTTAAAGGAGGGAAAGGGACCCACATGTACAAAAATGTTTTGGCAGCTCTTTTGGTAGTGGCTAGAAACTGGAAACTGAATGTCTGCCCATCAATTGGAGAGTGGCTGAATAAATTATGTTATATGAATGTTATGGAATATTATTGTTCTGTAAGAAATTACCAGTAGGACGATTTCAGAGAGGCCTGGAGAGACTTGCGCGAACTAATGCTGAGTGAAATGAACAGAACCAGAAGATCATTATACACGGCAACAACAAGGCTATATGATGATCAATTCTAATGGACATGGCTCTCTTCAACAATGAAATATTTCAAACCACTTCCAATTGTTCAGTGAAGAAAGCCATATTCACCCAGAGACAGGGATATGAAATGTGGACAACAACATAACATTTTCATGCTCTTTATTGATGTTTGCTTGCATTATGTTTCCCTTCTAAGATTTTTTTTTCTTGTAAATCTGATTTTTCTTGTACAGCAAAATAACTGTAAAAATATGCATACACATATTCAATTTGTCAAATATTTTAACATAATTAACATGTAGTAGACTTCCTGCCATCTACAATAAGGGTGGGACCGGGGGGAAAAATTTATAACAGAAAGCTTTGCAAGGGTCAATGTTGAAAAATTACCCACACATATGTTTTGCAAATAAAAAGCTTCAATAAAATGAAAAAAAATATAATAAAAATCTAATCTGAATTATTAATACATTCTCCATAATTTTCTTAAATCTAGGCAATTAACAAAATAATAAATCAAACCTTGATTTGTACCATTTGTAAGATGTACATGTTCATACTATTTAAGAATCAACCTTCACGACTTCTAGGGGGCAGAGCCAAGATGGCAGAGTGAAAACGTGACTCTCTGCATCCTCCTCCGATCTTCTCTCAAACCAACAATAAAATAAGCCGCTGAACTGATCTTCAAGTCAACCGAATCCAGAAATATTTGGACACTGCTTTCTGGAGAACTTCATATCAGGTTTGTCTAACTCAGACAGAGGGATAAACAGTGGACTGGGGTGTAGGACGGAAGTGAGGGTGGGACTCAGCTCACTGTGGCAGAAACTCCACACTCCAAACACCTGGAGTTTATCTGAGGCACTCGGGACACTCTGCCCTGATTGGGGGCTGGTGTTCTGGCAGACTTGCCTTGTTTAAGGAGTAATCCCGATTTACTCCTAGCCCCCACCGGCCCAGCACCTTAAGTTAATTCACCGAATTGCCCCGGGGCAAAGATCTTCAGCTACCATTTTTTTCCCGAGCCTTAAAGAGACATCCACACTGTCTAAAAAAAATGAAGAAGCAAAAGCGAGCTCTCACCATAGACAGCTTTTATCAAGAGAAAGAAGGGATGACCCCAGATCCTGAGGTTCCTTTAGACAAAACTCCAAAGGAAGTTATTAAGGACCATCACTGGTCCCCTTTTCAAAAGGCCTTTCTGGAAGATTGCATAAAGAACCTCAAAAGAGAGCTGGAGGATAAATGGGAAAATAAACTGAAATCAGTGCAAGAAGGATATGATGCCCTGCAAAAGAGATATGAAAAAGACAGCAATTTATTGAAAAATAAAATTAGTGAAGTGGAAAAAGAGTGCAATGAACAAAAACATTCAATTGGCCAGTTAAAAAAGGAGCTTAAAAAGGTAACTGAAGAAAACAACACTTTAAAAATAAGAATTGAACAAATGCAAGTGAATGACTCAATAAGATTTCAAGAATCAGTCAAACAAAAACAAAAAAAATGAAAAATTAGAAGAAAATATGAAATATCTCCTAGGAAAAACAACTGACTTGGAAAATAGATCTAGGAGAGACAATCTAAGGATTATTGGACTTCCTGAAAACCATGATGAAAAAAAGAATCTAAACACTATCTTCCAGGAAATCCTGAAAGAAAACTGCCCTGAGATTGTACAATCAGAAGGCAAAATCACCATTGAAAGAATTCACTGATCACCTCCTGAAAGAGACTCCAAAATTAAAACCCCAAGGAATATCGTGGCTAAATTTCAGGACTATCGCACCAAGTAAAAGATTCTGTTAACAGCTAGAAACAAACAATTCAAATACCGAGGATCAATACTTAGAATCACACACGATCTGTCAGCCTCCACATTGAAGGATCAAAGGGCCTGGAACCAGATATTCCTAAAGGCAAAGGAACTTGGATTACAGCCAAGAATAACCTATCCAGCTAAAATGAGCATCATCCCCTAAGGAAGAAGATGGTCATTTAGTGATATAGGTGAATTTCACCTATTTCTAATGAAAAGACCAGATCTGAACAAAAAATTCGACCTCCAAACAGAACTCAAGAGAAGCATAAAAAGGTAAAAAGGAAAGGACTCTTGAGAACTTTATTTCTACTAGGGAGATACTTAAAGTCTGGGGGTATAATTAACTAGATATTACTTTGATAATATGAAAAAGAAAACTAGAGGGGGAAAGGTTGTCATACTGGGGAAAAGAGGGAAAAAGTGGTAAATTAAGATCTAAAAAAAAGGAGGTAAAAACAAGGTAAAAATCTCTTGAAGAGGCAAAGAAAACCTAATATAATTGAGAGAAAGGGGGAGGGAGATTAGCATTGTGTAAATCTTACTCTCATCAGGTTGGGTTCTAAAAGTGTATATCAGACACTTGATTTCACATAGAAACTTGTCTGTTGCTAGAGGGAAGTGGGAGGGAAAGGGGGAAAAAGAAAGGAATAAACTATTAGAAGGGAAAATAGAAGAATCAGGGGAAAGGAATTAAAAAAGGGGAGGGGATCTAAAATGTGGTGGATTGTTTGGGAGAGGGGGTCATCAAAAGCAAAGTACTGAGGAGGGGGGAAGGGAGAAAGGGGAAAGGAAAGGGGAAAACATAACTTGGGTAAATAAGATGGCAGGAAATAAAGAATTAGTTATTCTAACTGTGAATGTGAATGGGATGAACTCTCCCATAAAGCAGAAGCAGATATCAGACTGGATTAAAAACCAGAATCCCACAATATGTTGCCTACAAGAAACACATCTAAAACATAGTGACACATATAGGATGAAGGTAAACGGCTGGAGCAGAAAATATTATGCTTCAGGTGAACAAAAAAAAGCAGGGGTAGCAATCCTTATCTCAGATCAAGTAAAAGCCAAGATAGATCTAATCAAAAGAGATAAGGAAGGAAACTATATTTTATTAAAGGGTACCATAGATAATGTAGCAATATTAATACTAAATATATATGTACCAAGTGCAATAGCATCCAAATTCCTAGGGGAGAAATTAAGAGAGATGAAAAAAGAAATAGCCAAACAATACTAGTGGGGGATCTCAACCTTTCTCTCTCAGAATTAGATAAATCAAACCACAAAATAAACAAGAAAGAAACTAGGGAGATAAACCAATTGTTAGAAAAGTTAGGTATGATAGATCTACGGAGAAAGTTGAATGGAGACAGTAGGGAGTTTACTTTTTTCTCAGCAGTCCATGGAACCTATACAAAAATTGACCATGTGTTAGGGCATAAAAACCTCAAAATCAAATGCAGAAAGGCAGAAATAGTAAATGCATCTTTTTCAGATCATGATGCAATAAAAATCACATGCAATATAAGGCCAGGAGAAAATAAACCAAAAGTTAATTGGAAATTAAATAATCTAATCCTGAAGAATGAATGGGTGAAAGAGCAAATCATAGACACAATCAATAATTTCATCCAGGAGAATGACAATAAGGAGACAACATACCAAAATTTGTGGGATACGGCCAAAGCGGTTATAAGGGGAAATTTTATATCTCTAGATGCTCACTTGCATAAAATAGAGAAAGAAAAGATCGATGAATTGGGCTTATTATTAAAAAAAAAAACTAGAAAAAGAACTAATTAAAAACCCTCAATTAAAT
>JAJPUD010005700.1:0-26916 GCA_023553655.1 Myrmecobius fasciatus
AAAAAAAAAAAACAAAAAACAAACACAAAGGGAGAAATGATTGCTCAGGCTCTCACAGATAGTAAATTGCAGAACCAAGATTCAAATCCAATTCTAGTAGTAACATCATGGTTAGTTCATACCTTAACATATTTCCTTACTCACTATTTAGACTCCCAGTTCCTAGGAAATACAGCAACCCATAATTTTGCAATCTTATTGAGGGACACAGAGAGAAGGCTGAGCCAAATTATGATTGGAGAATTATGAATCTACTTGACAAGTGAAGAGACATAGCAGCCAAAGGAAACACTGGTTTAGAATATAAACTCATTTGCAAACCGAAGTGTAACTGGCAATTTTTGATTCATAGGAAAGGAAAGTAACAAAAAAATGTGCCTAAGGTGAAAACAATGCAAAAATACACATTCAAATTCTGCTGGAAAAAGCACTGTGGGGGATGGTGGGCCAACAGGCTAAATAAGAACTCACTTGGGATACATCTTCCAACATGCACAATCTGCTAGTTTCATATTTTAACAAATTACTCTTGCTAACTAGGTGCTAATCTAAGTTGCTTCTATGTTGATGGACTACAAATTCTGTCTGGATTTTATAAATTTCAACATACTAGGATAAAACCCCTCTTGTTCTATCCTAGTTATGACTCTGTTTGCAATATCTTATAAGAAAGGATGCTAGATAATTATGAGCAGAATAATCTCATTTTGTATTTAAAATTTTTATTATATATTTTCAATGAACAAAAATGTATTTCCTCTCCCTTTCACCTTTCTTCTTTCATTGGAAAAAAAAGAACCAGAATCCTTTAAAAATATGTATTGCCTAACAAACCAAATTCTCACCTTGTCCATGTCTTAAAAAATGCTATGTTTCATTCTGTATCCTGGGTCTATATAATCATAGTTGATCATTGTGTTGATCAGAGTTTTTAAGTCTTTCAGTTGTTTTTTTTTCTACAATGTTATCATTTTATAATTTATTCTGCTTCTGCTCACTTAATCTGCAATTAATTTATCTAAGTCTTCCCAGATTGTTCTAAATCATTCCTTTTGTCCTTTCTTATAGTACACCATTTCATTGCATTCATATATCACAATTGTTTCAGTTATTCCCTGGTTGATGGGACCACCTTAATTTTCAGTTCATTGCTACTACAAAAAAAAGTGGTAAATACTTTCTGAACATATGGATCTTTTCCTTCTTTCTTTGATCTCTTTAGGCATTTTTATGGCAAAATAAGAAAGTTTAGTAACTTTGAGGGCATGATTCCAAATTGCTTTCTAGAGTTGACTGGAAAATTTCTCAGCTCCTCCAAAAGTTAATGTGCATGATTTCCTGCAGCCCCTCTGAAATATATTGTAAGCTATGTGCTATTGATGTAGGTTGTGTATATGTCCACATGGGTTATACATATTTGAAAAGAGCAAAAATGTATTTCCTCTCTTTTTCATCTTTCTTCTTTCACTGGAAAAAGAAAAAAAAACAACAACAAAATCCTTTAAAAACATGTGTCTAAGAAAACAAATTTTCTTCTGTAAGAAACGGCCAGTAGGATGATTTCAGAGGGGCCTGGAGAGACTTGCATGAACTGATGCTGAGTGAAATCAGCAGAACCAGGAGAACATTATACACAGCAACAAGACTATACGATGATCAATTCTGATGGACATGATTCTCTTCAACAATGATGTGATTCAAACCAGTTCCTATTGTTCAGCGATGAAGATAGTCATATACATCCAGAGAGAGGCCTGAGGGAACTGAGTGTGGACCACAACACAGCATTTTAACACTTTTTGTGAATATTTCCCTGCATTTTGTTTTCCTTCTTAGGTTGTTTTTTTTTTTTCTTTCTAGATCTGATTTTTCTTGTTAAGTAAGATAACTGTATATATATATATATATATATATATATATATACATATATTGGATTTGTCATATAATTTATCCTATTTAGCATGTATTAGATTACCTGTCATCTAGGGGTGGGGGTGGGGGGAAGGAGGGGAAAAGCTTGGGAAAAAAAGTTTTGCAAAGGTCAATGTAGAAAAATCACTCATATGTTTTGTAAATAAAAAGCTTTTAATAAAAAAAAGAAAACAAAGAAAACAAATTCTCACATTGTCCTAGTCTAGAAATTCTCATGTCATAACATGAGGGATATAAAATTATATAATGCAATTCATTGTGAGAGAAATGATTAACGGCCAGTATCTCGGGGAGATTCAGAGGCTTTCCCCTTCTTCCAAAGTTCATTCTTTTGAAGAACATTATTGAAGAGATTCCATCAACTCTCTTCAATCTTGGTCAGACCCCACCCAACCTTACAAGGTAGGGAAGCCTATTGTGTTTTACACAAGCTTGTATGGAGGCAGATCCCTTTGTCTAGATATTTCAAAGCAAGGAGTGTACTCTGGTACAGAGATATTTGCTTTGTCCAAGGATGACATAATGAGTGACCCCCTCAAGAGAAGCATTTATAAACTGTGAGCCTGTGGTCATAATTGTTGGTGGTCTAAGAGAAATTGCCAAAGGACCATCTTTTTATTAATAACCTGCTGATCTTATCAACAAACTAGTTAAATTACCCAAAAACTAGGTCTTTTGAAAATTTTTAATCATCACAGTGGGGAAATATGAATAAGATATCTTTGAAATTTCACCACAGTTCTCTAAAAGAGACTTTGGTAACTGCTTAAAGCAGACCAGAAGATTCGGATCACAAGGTTGATTGCTCCACTCTTCTTAGAAAAGGGAGTATTGAGCTTAAATTAAATCTATATGTTTCCTAAATATTTATAATTTAGAGGAAATGATTTTGTTTTTAGGTTCAAGCTGCTTTCCTGATCACAATCACTTAAACATGGAGAGATATGGGTAATATCCAAATGTGTGGTTTCTTCTCACTGTATACTAGTTATATAAAACATCATTACAAATAGTGAATTGTGAACAAAATCATTAATCTAAGTTGAAAGTAAACAGAAATAAGAAAATGTCACAAATCCAAGTACAATTGGAAGAGATGGGCTGCAAATAAGGAATATTGTTTATTCAAATGCTTAAATCACAGGGTAAGGAGATAAAGGAGAAGGAGAATTTCACTGGTATTGAAGTCTTATCATTCATCCCACACAGGTCTCTGGTGCTGTTCAAAACTTTTATGTACATTTCCTCTTAATTCAAACTGGATTTTGAGGGAAATAAATATGGGGGGGGGAGGATTCCTGAAGGTTCTTGAAATCTAAATGCCAATAAAAGTACTAGCATCTGCAGAGAATTGGAATGACCACCCTGGTATCCAGCAAATAGGTCAGTATTGTAGATAAAAACTGATAGTGAAAACTACAAGCCCGAGGCTAGTTAACCTTTCCTAAGAGCCTCCATGTCAGTCCTACTGTGAGTGGCCAACTAAGAGATTATTTGGCCAATTTAAAAGCCACTTTATAAGGAAGGGTTCTCTGACTTCCCCTTCTCCCTCATCCCACTGCTGCTACCCAAATATAGAGCCTAATTTCTATTGATTGGTTTCCTTCACTGTTTCCCTCTTGCAATCCGTCCTTCACAGGGCCTTCAAAATAACCTTTCTTGTGCATAAATCTGATTATGTCACCTCTCTTCAAAAGTCATTGGTAAAAGCCCCAAACCGTAGGAAATGGAGTTATGCCTTGATTTCAGGAATACCTAAGTCTAATATTCAGGGACTTCTTTATGGCTTTGTCCTTGGGTAAGACATTTAACCTCTCAGCTTCAGTTTCCTAATCTGTTAAAAATGAGAAAAATAATATCCACTTCATGGGGTTGTTGTAAGAATCAAATCAGACATGAATAAAGCATTGGATAGAATTTAGAGAAATATATAAATGTTATCTACTATTATTATCATAATTATTATCTATCAATTCAAGCTCTTTTGCATGGCACTAAAAGTACTCTACAATCTTACACCACATTAATTCACTTTGGAAACCTTAAAGAATTAAAAAATGTGAACCACAATTACTATCACTACTACTGCTGCTGCTGCTGCTGTTATTACTACTACTATTCCTGCTGCTATTGCTACTAATACTACTATTGCTATTAGTACTACTAGTAGTAGCACTAGTACTACTGCTACTGCTGCTGCTGCTACTACTACTATTACTTGTACTACTGCCACTGCTGTCACCACCATCACTATTACTACCATTACTATTATGACTATTCCTGCTACTTCACTTTTCCGGTCTTATTGATTCCATCCATGACACTGTGCTGCAGCCAAAGAGGTCTACTTTATCTTCCAAAGAAACTCTGCTCTTTCCAATCTTTATGACTTCCTTTCAAACTTCCTCTGCTTGAAAAGTGCTATATCCTCTCTTAATTTTCTAAACCCATTCTTGAAAGCCTAAGTTACTCTTAAGAAACCTTCCCAGATCTCCCCATCAAGAACACGAATTTCCCTGCAAGTCTTGAATGTCTCAATGGCACTAATCATATTTAAAAGAATTAGGAGACACATATTGCATTGAAAGGGACCTCTAAGATCTTGTCAAACCCTGGAAAACATCCTTTCTACAACATTCCTGGAAAGTGAATGCCCAGCTTTCATTTAAACCTCAAGTGAAGAGGAACCCATTGCATATTGAAATACTTTTTGTCAACTCTTGTTATTAGAAAGTTTTTATTTTTATCCTGTCTGATTTTTTTCCCTCTCTAAAACAATGCCTAGTATAAGTGCTTAATAAATGTTTGCTGGACAACAGAATTGTAATATTACAAAAGAAGCAAATTAAATTATAGTGAAAAGAGCCCTGGTTCTGTAGGTTTAAATCTCACTACCAGTTGAATTAATTTCAATACTTAACATATATGTACCAAATGGTTTAACATCTCAAGGAAATAGTTGAAGGAAAATAAAATAAATTATGGGCAGAAATAGACAAAAAGATTTATAGCAGTAGATCTCAGATATGGACCTATGGAAATAACTGAATGGGGGCCAGCTAGGTAGCGCAGTGGATAGAGCACCAGCCCTGAAGCCAGGAAGACCTGAGTTCAAATCTGGTCTCAGACACGTCCTAGCTGTATGACCCTGGGCAAGTCACTTAACCCCAGTTGCCTCAGCAAAAAAAAAAAAAAGAGGAAATAACTGAATGGAAAAGAAACAAGTTAACGTAATTCTCAGCTATATATACAGCAATGCAAAAAAAAAAAGATTATATCTTAGGACATGAAAACTTCAAAAGGAGGACAGCTAGGTGGTGTAGTGACTAGGGTACCTGCCCTGAAGTCAGGAAGACCTAAGTTCAAATCTGGCCTCAGACACTTAACACTTTCGAGCTATGTGACCCTGGGCAAGTCACTTAACCCCATTTGCCTCAGCAAAAAACCACAACCCAGAAATATTATTTATATCTTTTTCTGACAAAAAAGCAATACAAATTTTTGTTGCTTTTGCTCAATCATTTCTTATTCTTTGTGATGCAAATTTAGGGTTTTCTTTGGCATAAATACTGAAAGTAGTTTGCCATGTCCTTCTCCAGCTTATTTTACAGATAAGGAACTGAGGCACTTTCTTTTAAGTGACTTGCCCAGAGTCACACAGCCAGTAAGTGTCAGAGGCCAGATTTGAGCTCAAGAAGATGGGTCTTCCTGACTCCAGGTCTGACATTCTATTCACCTACTCTGTCTATTCCTCTATCCACATAGGTGCCCCTATAATAAAAATTATAATAAATAAAGGTTGACTGAAAAATATTTAAAATCAACTGAAGGCTAAATAATAAATCAAAAAAATTAGTACATCAAAGAAAAAATGAAAGAAATGATAGATAATTTGATTAAAGATAAGAACATTAATGAGGCAACATATCAAAATTTTTTGATACAGGCAAAGAACCTTAAAGATGATTTCTAAAATCTCTTCCATATCCTTGCCCCTATTTCTAATCCTTACTCTCAGGAAACATGACCCTAATCTCACATAGGATTTGATTTAAAAAAAGTAATATTGGAAGTCAGCATATTGTCATTAGTCAAATAAAGATGGACAAAATAGAAAACTCCACAGAAAACAATTATTTCAAAATAAATCATTATTGATCATGTTCGAGATTCTAGTGCTGCTCTCTAAATTTTCTATCTTCTTTCCTCATGCACTATGAGCCTCAAAGGAAGCACAGAGGACCACCTCCTATAAATACCCATTCTGCCTCATATATTTCATTCCCTACTACTCTAATTTAGTGTTTGTCCAGTATTTCATCAGCTCTCATTTGCTCCATAGTCACATTTTAATACAGAAATTTGTAGTGAATAGAAAAGAACATTATAAAAAATTACATTTTACATCTTAAAAGCAGGGAGGACTCCTTATGTCACAAAAGAAAGCAAATTAGGGTAGGACATCTTTAAGTAATCTAGTAAACTATAGTTTCCAATGTTTTGATATGAACATCTGCAAAATAAACTCGATTCTTATGAACGTCAAGATTTTTTTTAGTACATTATGGAAGTGATACCCTTAATGTTTCATTTGAATTTTCTTATTTGGGAATAGCAATGCAAAGTGAAGCTTGTTCAACTTCTACATTCAAGAATATTCCCCCAATTATAAAAGGAAGATCTTTTTTCTTCTTTTTTTTAATTGAAGCTTTTTATTTTCAAAACATATACAAGGATAATTTTTCAACACTGACCCTTGCAAAAAATTGAAAGATTATCCTTGCATGTGTTTGAATTTTTCTCTCCCTTTCCCCTCACTCCCTCCCCTAAATGGCAAATAGTCAAATATATGTTAAACAAGGTAAATATATATTAAGTCCAATATAGGCATACATATTTATACAATTATCTTGCTGCACAAGGAAAATCAGATCAAAAAGGAAAAAAATAAGAAAGAAAATAAAATTCAAGCAAACAAAAAGAGTGAAAATGCTATGTTGTTATCAGTTCCCACAGTTCTCTCTCTGGGTGTATATGGATCTCATACTCACAATATCATTCAAACTGGCCTGCTATTTCATTGTTGAAAGAGCCATGTCCATCAGAATTGATCATTGTATAATCTTGTTGTTGCCATGTACAATGATTTCCTGATTCTGCCTATTTTTAATTTAGCATAAGTTCATGTAAGTCTCTTCAGGCCTCTCTGAAATCATCCTGCTGGTCTTTTCTTACAGAACAATAATATTCCATAATATTCATATACCATAGTTTATTCAGCCATTCTTCAACTGATGGGCATCCATTCAGTTTCCAGGAAAAGGAAGATCTCAATACCAAATTGATTGTTATTTTTCTTCTTTTTGTTGATCATCCTCTAATATCACCTAAAGGAAGAAAAAGTACATTAACTTAATTTAGAAACATGTAATAAATGATTTCTAGAATCACTCTCTTGATTTTTTAGGGAGAACAAGCTATATGAAACATTGCAAATAATACTGGATTTGTAGTTAACAGACCTGGTTTCAAGTCCCAGTTTAGGTACCAGCTACTTCAGTTATTAATTTTCTAATTCTAAGCCTCAACTTTCTTATTTTATAGATATGGAAGTTCAAGATAAATTCATGTGAGCTCTATCAGGAAAATTCTAGCCTGATTCAATGAGTACTTATTAAGCATCTATTATGAATAATGGTACTGTGAAGAAAACCTTAAAGAGGTATTTAAAAAGTCAATTCAACTTCTCTTTCTTCTCCTTTGCATAATGAATTTTTTTAATATTCAATAGAATCCAGGGTGTGCCAGTGTAGGCTGTAAAGTAAATATAATTTGTAACTCAGCATCATGTTCTTTGGACATATACAGACAAGGTTCAAATTTGGAGTGACATTAAAAGATCACTCTCTCTTTAGTTTTTGTTTTGCCTCCAAAATGAATTTCCTTTTCATAAACTTCCAGATATGGAGTCTATTTAAGTCTCCATAGATGTGGGTAAAAAGATGAAGCAGAACCTGTACAAGCACTAAAGATAACAAATGCATTTGTTAGTTTCAGAAAAGCCTTTATTTCACACCACAAAAACCCATAAACAAATGAAATAAATATATAAATAGTCTATAAAGAATCAAAACTTTCCCACAGGTTTTTGCATAATTCTCCACCCTGAATACCCATAGTGTTACCTTGTATTTTTAATTACTCTCAGGAAGGGAAGCATATATGGTGGTTGCTATCAAGGTAACCTGTTTCCTACTGGATAAGCACAGGCATATCCTCTTTTCTCTGTAAAGAGCATAACTTAGGAAAGTCCCATCCCTTGAACAGAAGGTTGGATACACAAACTTTTGACTTTGGTATTACTTGAGAGGCAATCCTTAAGTCTATAAATCCCTAGTAATTCTCTGTTCTCTGGCTAGAAAGAAAAATCGTGGGTCTCTAAAACCAAGAGTCACCAGAAAGGCAACCTCAGGAAAAGGGTGGAAATTCAGGAGCTCCTGCTGTCCTAGTCAGATAGGTAATAAAATGAATATCACTTCTAAGGGTCCTTTAAAAGCCACTAACAATGGTTTTTGGTAGGGTATCCTCTTTCTACTCATCACCCTTGCCCTAATCCTAACATTTTCTGCATTCTCAATATCTTATTGGAAGAAAGGAAGAAGGTAGAAGAAAAATGTCTCAAAGCAATCCCTCTTTTATAGTCTGTTATAGGAGAATGACTCCTTCTACAATATTTCATCTTTCCAAGAGTCCAAACCAACCCATTCATTTTTAGGACATGTTTAGTCATTGAGTCTTAAACAGGAGATATCTTTTGTGTTCTCTCAATAAGGAGCAAATGGGTATGTCCATAATACTCTAGGAAGAAATAGAATCAAAAAAACCCGAACTTAATGTTCTGTATACAAATATGAAAGAAAAGCTTACCAGTCTTGTAAACTCATCAAGTGGACTGGCAATTTTCCCTGAACATTCCCTTTCACAAAGGAAAAATTCATTTCTCCATATAGATTTTTTTGCTGAGGCAATTGGGATTAAGAGACTTGCCCAGGGTCACACAGCTAGGGAATGTTAAGTTTCTGAGGTCAGATTTAAACTCAGGTCCTCCTGACTTCAGGGTTGGTGCTCTATCCATTGTACCATCTAGCTGCCCCTCTCCAGATTTGTCAAAACTCTGTTTATGTCAACATCAACCATAAACCATTCCAAGTAATATCACTACAAGGGCAGAAAAAGACTCTCCATGAAAAAGCAATGGAAGATCTAAAGCTATAGATTCAAAATCCTAAAGATCCCATCTTGGAACCTCTGATAGGAGTCAAATAAAGTCTACAAGCATGTATTAAGCACTTTTTATGTAGCAAGCATTATGCTAAGTGTATGAATGTATAGAAGAGCAGTAAATAGACCTTAGTTTCAAAAGAGTACAATCTAATAGTGGAAGCATCATGCAAGTTCTCATAGGCATTTGATGAACCAAATCAATATATAAATAGGCTATAACTTAACAGAATAAAATGGAAGTAATCTCAGAAGAAAGCCACCAGTATCAAGGAGGAAAAGTTTCTTGCAAAAGGTGAGATTTAAGTTGAATCTTGAAATAAATCAGGAACGTAAATGGATATGAGAAGGGAGAATATTCTTGACATGGTAGACAACCAGTGAAAAGGCCCAGAGTGAGGCAACACAATGCTTTGTATGAGGAACAACGAGGACACCAGTGTCATTGGATCCCATAGTGCTTGGAGGGGAGTAAAGAGTAAAATAACTAAAAATAGTAGGCAGGGATCAGGTTACAAAGAGCTTTAAAAACTAAAGATAGAATTTTAATAATAGAATATAGAATAGGGGTAATAGAAAGCCACTGGCACTTACTAAATAGGGGCTGACATAGTCAGACCTGTGCTTTAGAAAAATCAATTTGACAGCTGTGTGGAGGATGGATGGGAGCAGAGAACAGAGGTAGAGAGAGAAACTAGAAGGCTATTACAATAATTCAGTCATATAATAATGAAGATACCAGTGTAGGAGCAATATCAGAGGAAAGAGGGGGGCTTAGAGAAGAGATGTAGTAAAGGAAGAATGGATAAGACATGGCAACAAAATTGATATAGGGGGCTAAGATAGAATGAGGAGTCAAGAAACACATCTAGGTGAACATCAGTGACTTGAAGGATGGTTGATATCTTTAACCATAAGAGAGAAGTTATGAAGAAAAATTAGTTTTGGAGAAAAGATAATGTGTTCAGTTTGGAATATGTTGAGTTTAAAATGTCTACAGGACATCCCATCTAAAATATTCAAAAAACAACTGGAGACTAAATTTATGAGAGAAGTTGGAGCTGGATAAATACATCTCAGAATTTCTTGCAAAGTTTTTGAAATTTCTAAATGAAATAGCATAGTGAGAGAAGAGGACTCAAGACAGAAACTTGTGATATACTAAAGATTAGTTAGCATTACCTGGATGAAAATGCAGCAAAGGAGAGTGAGGAGAAATCAGACAGTTAGAAGGAAAACTGGGAGAAAGCAGTGTGACAAAAATCTAGAAAGAGAAGAGTAACAAACTGTAGAGAGTGATGGACAATGTCAAGGGCTGTAGTTTGGTCAAGAAGGATGAGAATTGAGAAAAGGGTATTATATTTGGCAAATAAGTCATTAATGCTAACTTTGAAGAGAACATTTTCATTTGAATGGTAAAATAGAAAGCCAGAGTGCAGCTGAGGGAAAAAGGAGATGAAAAGAAATAAGACACCAATTGTATATGACTTTCTCAAAGAGTTTATCGAGCAAGAGGGGGTAGGAAATAGGATGACAGCAGGATAAAAGGATCAAGTGATGGTTTTGTTTTATTTTTTAAGGATAAGGAAGACATAGGTATGTATGTAGTTGGTAAGGAAGCCAGTAAACACGGAGCAACTGAAAATAGAAAACAGAAAAATAGAAAAAATAGAAAAAAGAAAGAGAATAGAGATGATAGAGGCAGCTAGGTGGCTGGGCCTGGAGTCAGAAAGACCTGGTTCAAATTCTGCCTCAGGTAACTTACTCTCTGTTTGCCTTATTTCATAGGAGAAAGAAATGATGATCTACTCTAACATCTTTACCAAGAAAACCCCATTGACAATAATAATTGGATATGACTGAATAGCAAAAAGGGATGATGGAGGGATAATCTGGAGAAAACAGGATTACTTGTGCTTGTAGTAAGATTTGCCATGGCAAGACAAAAGATTGTCTTTTCATGTGAGACGGATGCAGGAGCAGATAATGAGGGGAAAGAACTGAGTGTTATGAGGTGAGGAAAAGATTAAGATCTCAGCAAATGAACTCACTTCTTTTTCTTTATTTGGTGATATAATGCTGGAGAAACTGAGGCAAGATAGAGATTAGAAAGGGTTTTTTATATATTAGTGGAAAGTCTGGACTGGCAGCCAAACAGGATCCATGTCTGACCCTCCAGCCAGGTGGATGGGACTCTTGTCTCAAAGCATCCAATGACAAGCAAGGGACTCCAGAGACTCTTATAGGGCTCCAGAGATCAGGGAAACAAAGGCAAGGGGAGAGGGTGAAGATCCAGGAAAAGATCATAAATTTAGTTCTGACAGGTCGAAGGTGAAGAAAAAAGAACATCAATTCTAATAAGTGAAGAAGCTAGAGTCAGGAGGTTTGAGACCAGAAAGATATGCCCAAACATATCTGCCACCTGGAGTTTATGTCTCTTTGGAATGCTAGTGGCCAGAGCTCCACAGCCCTAATTATCTCAGTCCTAATGGCCAAGAAGAGGGGGTTGCCACCAGGGAGACTGAGGCATAACAGTGAAGCATTAGGCAAGGTTCTTAGCATAGAGGGTGAGGAAAGGTGGAGTCATGGGAATTTTGAGGAAGAATGAAAAGGTTTGGAAAAGCTGCCTAGGATAAATGGATAAATGGATAAACAACAGATTAAGAAGGTATAAAGGAAATGCCTTTTGTTAGGAGCTAGATGAGATTACATAGCATAAATTTGTAGTGAACTAGAGCTCCTGATTTTCTTCAACTTCCTTCAGCAGCATGAGAATAGGAGGGAAGGTCAGGGCAATCCAATCTGAGGGCTTGATCTATAGTAAACAAAAACAATGTCTGTGCTACAGACTCAAGATCCTAAGAGGTCTCATTCTTGAATGTACAATGGGAGGAATTTGCCTGTTTGGGGGCTGGGGAAGGACCAAGATGCCTGGAGAGACCTTATCAGTGATCTAGAAACTAGTCTTGAAACCTTTGCACTAAAAGAGATCTGAAGAGCTTCTTACTATATTCCTACTATCTTTAGGAAAGTGGCCAATCTCAACAAAGTGCAACCATACTTAACAGGCCATATGAAACTACCAAAGGAAGGGACCTGGCTTTTATCAAGCCCTTTCTTGGGATTGTAAAGGCAGGGGTTTAATAAGTTTTAGAAAAATATGGAGTTTTTATGTTTTAAAACCATTACCCATAGAGATCTAATATTTCTGAGGGTATATTGGAATGTCAATGCCTTCACTCTGTATGAAAAACAAGGCTGTCTCTAGAAAAGGGAATTTGAACATAAATTGGAGGTTTCATAGTTTAAAAGTTTTAGAGCATCAGAACTAGAAAAATCCTAGAAATCATTTATTGGAACTCTCTAATTTTGTTAAGCAGGGATATTGAAGGTCTTGTCCCAGATTTATAGAAGTAGAGAAAAATAAATTAAATCCTTTTTTTTGAAATCCAAAGATTGCCTGTCAATACAAGTGACTTTTTCAATCTATACATGAATCCAATCTCCATTTCCATGACTGCTCTGTTACACTCAAAGAGAAACATTTCAATGTAGAATCACAGCATATTAGAACTAAAAGAGAGCATCTACTCCAATCTCCTTATGACAGATGAGGAAACTGAGCCCAAGTTTAACTGATTACAGAGATAGTAAATACCAGAAGGATTTCAACTCTGGTACTTGAACACTAAATTCAGTGCTCTTTCCATAAAATGCTGCTTCATCAAACACCAGACTTTAGAATCATCCATTGAACATAACATGAACTTAGCAATGAGTAAGTACTTTTAAAAATCTTAATCATTCATTCATTCCTACTCACCTCCTGGTCATTTCATTGAATTTGGAAAACAATGAGCTGGAGTTGAAATGTTGAAGATGGATTCTTCATAACCAACCAACAAAAAACTGCTCCAGGCAGTCTTCATGATTTAATCATCTTTTCTAGTGAGGGTTAATCAAAGCACAATAATGCACTGTGGGAAGAACATTACATTTGAAGTTAGGAGATCTGGGTTCATTAGTGCTGACTTGACTGCTAGTATAATTTTTGACAAGTTATTTAATCTCTCTGAGCTATAATTTACTTATCTATAAAATGGGAATAATACCTGCACGTCCCCAGAGAATTGTAGCTGCTTTTGGAATGTAGTAGAATATTTCACAGAAATGCCAGATTGGCCAGATGTTCAAAATAATAGGTCTTGATTACAGACATACTTTTTACTCTGGTTTGCTTTTTTTTTTGGCAAGACAATTGGGGTTAAGTGAGTTATCCAGGGTCACACAGCTAATAAATGTTGTTTCTGAGGCTGAACTTGAACTCAGGTCTTCCAAGACTGGTGCCCTATCCATTTCACCATCTAACTGCCCTTACTTTAACTCTTAACAATCAGATACTTATCCCAAAAAGAGATACTTAAGCAAGGGCAGGAGTAATCAAAGACAACTGATTCAATCAGGGATACCTAGAGAGATTATTGCTGCAGTTTCAGGCTCAAAGATCTTAGACTACAATAGGTGAGGGAAAATAGTCCCAGGAGACATAGTTCTCTTGTGAGTATCTTAGTCTCAGCCCTCTTTGGGGTTGTAGAAAGTTCTAATTGCTCCTTCTAGTTGGTATGAAGGTACATAGATCTTTTGTTCTTCACATAGCAGGGCAGCTCATCAACACACTCTAAGGTGGATCTATAAGGTCTTGCAAGGTCTTGAATAAACATGTCCTATTACTTTCCCATCTCTGATCTTATAGGTGGAAGGTACCATAGATTGGCCAATAAGGCCTCTATGGTAATATGGGACTTGGTAGGTTTAGTTAGTATTTTATTTAGGAAGAGGAAACAACACTATCTAAACTATATATCTAAAGGATACAGAAGTCTTCTAAATTTATAAAGAAATAAAAGGATAAGGGGACAGGATGAGGGAAGGACTTTTGGAAGGATATATAAATTAAGATTTAGAAGAGTGGAGGGAAAGAATGAAGGAGCAACTTGTAGAGGGGTAGGTAGAATAAGGAATAGGAAGGTAAGAGGAAAGGGTAAAAGGAAAGGCTGAAAAGGATAAAAGTGTGTAAAAATAAGATGGAGGGAAATTTCCAAATAGTAATAATTTTGAATGTGAATGGGATGAACTCACCAATAAAATAGAAATGAATAGCAGAATGGGTTAAAAATCAGAATCCACCCTATGTTTTAAGAATGAGATACATTTAAGTTTTCTTGAAAAAGACAGGCTGGAGGAAGTATAGTATAAGAAAATAAAGTTGAGTTTGGAGTCAAAGGATCTGGGTTCTAATCCTCACTTTGAAACTTGCAGTGCAACCTCTTCAAACCCCATTCTTTTTATTTGTTCAGTGAAGGGATTGTACTAGATGACCTTTAATAATTCTTTCAGCTATAAATCTAAATCTAAATATTATGGGATATGTTTAGAACAAAAGAAGCCTATCACAAACTTGTTTTATGTAATCAATCAACTAATATTCAGTAGTGCCTACTATTTTACCAGGGACTGTGCTAAGCACTAGGGGTATAAAGGAAGGCAAAAGCATAATTCTTGCTTTCAAGGAACTCATGGAAACACCAACTATAACCAATAAGAAATAGAGAGGATAAATTAAGTGTACTCTCAGATGGAAGGCACTAAAACTAAGGAGGACTTTATAGTAAAAGTTTCTTGTAGAAAGTGAAAATCTAGCTATAACTTGAAAGAAGTCCAGGAAGCCAAGAGGTAGAGATGAGGAGAGACAGCATTTCAGATCAAGCATGGAGGACAGTTAGTGAAAATGCTCAACTGGAAAATGAAGTCCTAAGAAACCAGGGTGTGGAATGTCAAATGCAAGGAATGATAAAGAGGTCAGTGGATCACTGAGGGTGTGAAGGATAGTATAAGAGAATTAGACAAGTAGGGAGTGCCCAAGGTATGAAGGTCTTTAAAAGTCAGATAATTTTATATGTGATCCTCAAGGTAAAAAGAAGTCATTGGGGTTTTTGAATGGAGAGATGAAATGGTCAGACCTTTACTTTTACTGATAACTGAGTGAAAGATGGACTTGGAGGGAAGAGACTTGAGGCAGCAAGGTGAATCAACAGGTTATTGCACAGTTCAGTTGTGAGGTGATGAGCCCTCTGAAAGTCTAGGGTTCTTGATATCATGCTATTTATATCATAAGAATATTATTGTGAAAGAAGTGCTTTTTAAATCATTTATTTCTATGTAATTGTGAACCTTTATTCTCATTATCATCACTATGACAATCTCAATCCTCCAGAGTAGGTGCTGCAGGGGGATTTAGAGGAAGAAATGAAACAAATGACACCTTATATAAGATATTTCATTTCAGAGTAAGTTTAGGCTTTCATCTAAGTTTCTGGTATAAACTCTATTCCCTTGATGACTTTTTCAATGTGTCTTCACCCTGCTGAAAAAATATAATATTTTATTTCCTTGTTAGATGATGCTTATGATAAGGAACAGTTGGATAGATTGATTTTTTTCATAACTTTGATCTGTTAAGTTTCTGTCATCTTGACCCAGACTCAAGTTCACACAGCCACAAACTAGCTCTCTCTGTATTTCTGTCTCTTTCTGTTTGTCTGTCTGTCTCTCTTCTCTCTCTGTCTCTGTCAATCCAGTTACATAGAATTAGAAGAAAAGGAAAAAAAGCAGTTTCTGCTTTTTAGCAGCTACAAAATGAAACACACACACACACACGCACAAAGACATACATCCCCCTTCCCCTTAAAGTACAGGCCACCTCTATAGAGCATCACCAGCTCTGCTTCCAGTCAAAGCTGGATAGCTCCCATATGCCCAGTGGTACATGCTCATTCACCTGCCATTCACCTGCCCAAAGTGCTCTGCAGTCTCATGGGAAGATCCATAGCCACAACTATCATCGTTTCCTTTAATCTCCATGAATAAGCTAAAATGAACAAGGGGAAGGCTTTTTATTCCTTGTGGACATTTCTTTAGGTTGCAGGATTTGACATATTTCAGCACCGTGTGCTGCCAGAAACCATGAAGAGATGTGAAAGGGGTAGAGTGGTCAATTCAGAGCAGAATATATTGCTCAGGGAAGGGGAAGCCATTGAATAATATTCACATCTGTCTTCAAAAAGTATGGAATGATTCCATTTGTAAAATCAATCAGACTTCAAATATTGAAAACAAAGCCAGTTGGAATAATTTCTACTTATAGTCCTGTCCTGGGCTGAAATGAAATGAAGAAAGGCAAAGCAGTACTTCACATGCCAGATAAAACATTACTTTGTGAAAGTAGTTCCATTTTTCAAAGTCCAAGAGCCTCCCATATTCATGTTTGAATTATTCTCAAGCTGTAAATTAAACCCCAAAGACGAGTACAGCATAGCTGTGTGTTTTATAGCACTGCAGGTCAGGAAGCCTGGGAGCAGACTGGAAACTGGGGTAGTATTCTCAATCAATTCTTCACACTGGAAAAGCCATTCTTCAAGACAAAGCAAAGCATGCCCTAAACCAAGGAGAAATCTGAGCATTTGGAGAGTTATCCCCTCTTAGCAATTACAGATTTTTCAATAAAAAAAAAGCATGGTCAAAGGAAAATTGAAAAAATGTACCCCCTGCTTGTCTTAGCAGAGATGGGGGACTATAGAAGTAGAATATTGCATATACTGTCAGACAAGTTTACTATGCTTTTTCATATTTTTGACTACTTTTTAATTTTTATTTTAAAAATTTTATTAGAAGAGATGGTTCCCTGGGTAAATAGGAGGGGACTGATATGTTTGGAAATGAAGGTGATATAAAAAGGAAAAGATATCAATATAAATTTTGGGACCAAATTTGTGATTTCATTGTTATAAGGATACCTCCTCTAGCAATGTAGATTTTCTTCTTCTCTGTGGTTTATAGTCTTAGGTGCCTGGGCTAGTGAAAAGATAACTGCTTTGTCAAAGGTTGTCCCAGAAAATCTTAACATTATTTTCAAAACTTTAATTTTTCAGATTTACTTATTTTAAAAGAGAGGCAATCTTAATTTCTTAAAGGAAAGTAGACTAGATATTTTTTGATCCCATGACTCTTCAACCTTCTCCAAAACAGAAATTATGAACCAAAGATAAAGCAGCTTTAGCTGTTCCCATAGTCTAGGACATCCAAATTCCAAAAGTAGGTTTGCAATTGATGTTCCCTGAGCACTCCTCTTCTACCTTCCATGAAACTGACATCATGGTCATCCTAGCAGATCCAAAAACATAACAACATAAGCTTGTGTCAAAACTCATCTTTGTATCCTGTTCCCCTCTCCCTCTTTTCAGAGCCGTAAAGATCCCAGATCCATGGGTACAAATAGTCACTTTGGCCACAACATTTCAGGAACAAAAGTGTGTTGGGGCTGCACCCTGGAAGCACCAGCTCTGCAATGTTCTAAACAATAAATGCTGGGGAAAGCATGCTCTGAACTACTGATAACAGGCAAGAGAACTAAGGAACAAAGGGAATGGAATAGATCATAGGAAAGGACACCCTGCAGGTAGATAATGGTATAGTACTTCTCCAAGCGTGAAGGTAGGAGCATGGAATTTAGAAAAGACCATTTCTGATCACTCAAAAGTCAATTGGGACAGAGATCTAGGCTGATGAATGTGAATTGCTCAATGTAGGAGGAAGCTGAAACACTTTGATATCTAGCTCCCAAGGAAATCACAGAGAAGAGGGAGTAGGGAAGGAAAAGAAGGGGAAGACAAAGTACCAAAAATTTCAGGAAGAAGAAATCTCAAAGACCTTGGAGACAAGCAGATAAATCAGTGGTAAAACCAGTAAAAACAGAAGGAGATATGGTCTCCTGATTTAACAAACAAATTCAGACATCTATGAATTAATACTATAAAATGAAGGAAATTGATCTGATACTTCATGAGACAGAGAACCCTGGAGAATTTAAAGAGAATTTGGAACTACAACATGCTATTTCTGAGGGGTTTAGAAGAGAAATGAGAACCATGAGACCAGAATTTATGTACTGCAGAGCAAAAATAATGGGCAGAATAGAAAAACTTAAATCTGCAAAGGCAACATGTCTTACTAAAGAAACAAGAGAGAGAACAATAGTTTGGGAATGTAAATAGCTAGAAATGAAGGACAGCGTAGAAGAAAAGAAGCAAAAAATATTAAAAGAAAATATGCTCACAAAGCAAGCAACAATGCAGATATCAAAGAAAGGATTGAAGGAGAGGCCAAAGAATCACAGACAAAGAATTTAAACACCATAGTGAAGGAAATAACAGAAGAAAACTGCCTAGAACTTGTGAACATAGAAAATTAAATCCATCGAATTGCTTGCTGTCTTGATGAGAGTGGGGAGAAGGTGGGAGAAAAATTTGTGGAACACAAGGTTTTGCCAAGGTGAATGCTGAAAACTATCTTTGCATGTATTTTTTAAAAAGAAAATACTATTTTAAAACAAAGAAAAAAATGAAATATAAATTTTAAAAAAGCCACTAGGAGGAAAAAAAAAACCCAAAGCTGCCAACAACAAGATTTCAATTCAGAAACAAGTTCTATAAGTCATCAGGAGAAAGATCATCAAATATAAAAGAAAATACATTCAAATAATACAAGACCATTTTACACCCACTAGAAAAAGGAGGAGAGAATAGAATGATGTATTTAGAAGGTTATTAGAGCTCAAGATTCTGCAAATCTGAGCCTAACCAGACAAAAGATGGACATTCAATAATTAAGACATTTGAAAGAATTTTAGAGATATAACCAGAACTAAAGAGATTATTTGCTTCTAAAATACCTCAAAACCACAGAATTACAAGAAAACTAAATAAATTCAGGTAGAAACATGAATAGTGACAACTATTCTAGAACTTTGGTCTTTTCATCTGTAATGGCCTCTAGTTTGTCTGTGTCTCCAATATCCAGTCTCCAATATATTCGTCACTCATCTACCAAAAAGATATTGTTAAAGCATTTTCCATGTCACTCCTCTATGAGCAAAACTTTGGTAATATGACTTCAATCTGTCTTTCAAAACAGATGTCCCATGAGTCCTGTCCCCTTCCCTCATCCACTCTTTGTTTTAGCCAAACTGAGGTACTTGCTATGCTCCAAATACTACACTATATCCTCCTTCTTTCATGCTGGGCTGTCTCTCACACCTGGAGTTATCTCCCTCCTCACAACTCTTTATAATTCCTTTCATTCAAGGCTCAACTCAATACTTCTTACATTAGGATTTTTCTAAGGCTTCCTTTGTTCCACTAGTTATGAGTGACTCTCCCATGGCTTCATGTTTGCTTTTTGTATATTTTATATTCCTTTTACTTGTGTACATGTCTCTTCCCACCCCAGTGTAGGAACTATTTTGATTTTTGTCTTAGTACTCTTAGCACAGAACACTATACTTGACATACAGCTGGTGGTAAATAAATACTTACTGAGTGAAGTTGAACAAATTATCATCTCATCTTTATCTACTTGTTTTTGCTTGTGTAGGTGGCTAGACTGACTTCTCCTGAATGACTTACTGAGAGTACCCTATAGTATTTCTGAACTCAGGACAATCAGCACAATGTCATTAACAAATTGTCATTTGTGCAGATTATGACATCATGTTGTCCATGTGGCCCATTGAGTTGGTCCATATAAATCGTGGACAGGCCAAACAGATGGACAATGAGCTGGGTCCAGAACTGAATAAAAGTAAGAGAACAGGCTGGATTGTTGTTGGGAAATAATAGAGTACTTTCAATGACTCCAATATACTTCCTGCTACAAAAGCCCATTTTTAATGGTGATTTTCTCTCAATAATGATGTACATCTGTGAAATCAATTCAAATTTAATCTGTATTAAGCATCTGGTCTGTGCAAGGCACTGTGTTATATGCGGGGGAATGCTAAGGCAAAAATAAAATTATCCCTGCCCTGAACTGAGACAGGGGGTATAATGGAAAGTGATAAAGAAAATAAATAACAAGATATTTTGAAGAACAAGTGAAAACACACAACTCAGAAAAATCAAAAGATTTGATTCAAATGTGGCAATTGAGCTGAACTCTGAAGTAAATGAAGGTTTCTAAGAGACAGAGGAGAGGATAACATGTCATTCAGGCATGTTGATTAGCTAGAATGAGAATCCTCTAACTCCAGTTCCAGGTTCTTGTTATTATAACACAGAAACTTCTTTCTAGCTTTGTAATTTTAGACCATCAGCATGAAACTGAGAAACTGAAAGTGGGATATGGGTAGGTAAATCTCTGAGATCCAGGTAGAACTGCTAATAAAGACCAAAAACCGTTGATAGAGATTGCAACCAATTCCTCAGCTGCCTCCTCCACAAGGACCCAGGATTAAATCTGTATAAGACAAAAGATGCTGGCAAATGTTATATTACGGTCAAAGCTACTAGAAGTCCCAGATAACTGCATATAAAGTTTTGACTAAGCCCTCATAGCTTATCCCTCAGTCAACATGGTACAGGAAGAACATTGCTTATTGAACCTAACCAAGAGAGTTGGACAGGTATAAGCAGAGGTAGAGGAGCTAAAACAAAACTTATTTCTTCCCCATTCTATGCTCTAATTCTGACTCTTTTGATAACGTATTCATCTATGGATTACACTACTTTGGGAATTGTAATGGAACCTATTAAAGAGTGGAATCCACAGAATTTGGCATGGTTTAAAAACTGGGTATTAAGTTCTCATGGTCAAAGTAGACAGTGATGGAGAAATAGTATGTTATTTCCAGATGACGTGTCCATCCCTCAAAAGAGACTTTGGCTCTGAGTAGTAGTTCTCCTATCATATAGGTTGATATCATATAAAGGAGTCAGCTCATAAGATATATATATATATATATATATATATATATATCTAGAACCAAGATATGAATAATAACAGTCTTCATAGTAACACTGGATGTATCCATCTCTGAGATTAGTTATTTTGTGGATCCAATTATATCAATCAATAAACCAAAAATATTTATTAAGCCTCTACTATATACAAGAAGCTGAGAAAATAAAGAATAAAAAAATCCAGTCCCTTCCCTCAGTAAGGGAAATACATTCTATCATGGTAGATGACATACAGGTATATACAAAATAAACATATTCAAAAATTGGGGGTGGGGCATTAGAAACTGTAGGGATAAAAAAGGATGTCAAGTAATAAATCACATTTGAGCTTAGTTTTAAAGAAATCTAGGCATTCCCAGAAGCAGATGTGAGGAGAGAGTGCATTTTAGGTACAAGGGACAGTCTATGTAATGGAAGAGACATAAGAGATGGACTTTGTGTATGAGGAATAATAGCAAAACAGCCAGTTGAACTGTACCTAAGCATTTGCAAAAATGAGTAATATATGATAAGGCTGAGGTAGGTTGGAGCCAGTTGTGAAAGGCTTTCATTGCTAAACAGAGGATTTTATATTTGATCCCAGAGGTGATAGGGGCTGCTGGAATGACAGGGACAGATCTTTGCTTTGGGAATATCACTTTACTATCATGTGAAGGATGAAACTTGAGGTAGAGAAAGCAATCATGATCTTTGTGAAAGATGACAAGGACCATAATTAAAGTAGTGGTAGTGTGTGAGTGGAAAGAGGATGATAGAAGAGAAAGTTGTTGTGGAGATAAAAACAACGAGATTTGGTCACTGACTATATATATCAGACTGAGGAAGAGTGAGGAGTTGAAGATGACTCTGGTTGTGAACCCGGATAATTAGAAGGACAATGGTATCCTCAACAACAGTGGTTTTAGGGAGTGGGAAAGATAATGGTTAACTTTAGCATGGGGATAAAGCCACAGGGGCGGAGCCAAGATGGCAGAGTGAAAAGGTGACTCTCTGCGTCCTCCTCCGATCTTCTCTCAAATCAACAATAAAATAAGCCTCTGAACTGATCTTCAAGTCAACGAATCCAGAAATATTTGGACACTGCTTGCTGATATCTCTGAAGAACTTCACATCAGGTTTGTCTAACTCAGACAGAGGGATAAAGAGTGGTGTAGGCTGGAAGTGAGGGTGGGACTCAACTCACTGTGACAGAAACTCCAAACTCCCAATTCCAAACACCTGGAATTTATCTGAGGAACTCGGGACGCTGCCCTGATTGGGGGCAGGTGTTCTGGCAGACTTGCCTTGTTTAAGGAGTAATTCCGACTTAGTCCTAGCCCCCACCGGCCCAGCACCTTAAATTAATTCGCCGAAGTGCCCCAGGGCAAACACCTTCAACCTTCGTTTTTTTCCCTAAAGAGATATCCACACTGTCTAAAAAAAATGAAGAAGAAAAAGAGAGCTCTCACCATAGACAGCTTTTATCAAGAAAAAGAAGGGATGATCCCAGATCGTGAGGTTCCTTTAGACAAAACTCCAGAGGAAGTTATTAAGGACCATCACTGGTCCCTTTTTCAAAAGGCCTTTCTGGAAGATTCCATAAAGAACCTAAAAAGAGAGCTGGAAGATAAATGGGAAAATAAACTGAAATCAGTGCAAGAAGGATATGATTCCCTGCAAAAGAGATATGAAAAAGACACTAATTTATTGAAAAATAAAATTAGTGAAGTGGAAAAAGAGTGCAATGAAGAAAAAAATTCAATTGGCTAGTTACAAAAGGAGCTTAAAAAGGTAACTGAAAAAACAACACTTTGAAAATAAGAATTGAACAAATGCAAGTGAATGACTCAATAAGACTTCAAGAATCAGTCAAACAAAAACAAAAAAAATGAAAAATTAGAAGAAAATATGAAATATCTCCTAGGAAAAACAAGTGACTTGGAAAATAGATCAAGGAGAGACAATTTAAGGATTATTGGACTTCCTGAAAGCCATGATGAAAAAAAGAATGTAAACATTATCTTCCAGGAAATCCTGAAAGAAAACTGACCTGAGGTTGGAGAATCAGAAGGCAAAATCACGATTGAAAGAATCCACCGATCACCTCTTCAAAGAGACCCCAAAATTAAAACCCCAAGGAATATCGTGGCTAAATTTCAGGAGTATAACACCAAGGAAAAGATTCTGAAAGCAGCTAGAAAGAAACAATTCAAATACCAAGGACCAATAATTAGAATCACACAGGATCTGTCAGCCTCCACATTGAAGGATTGAAGGGCCTGGAACCAGATATTCCGAAGGGCAAAGGAAGTTGGATTACAGCCAAGAATAACCTATCCAGCTAGAATGAGCATTATCCTCCAGGGAAGAAGATGGTCATTCAATGATATAGGTGAATTTCATCTATTTCTAATGAAAAGAACAGATCTGAACAAAAAAATTCGACATCCAAACACAGAACTCAAGAGATGCATAAAAAGGTAAAAAGGAAAGGACTCTTGAGAACGTTATTTCTACTAGGGGCATACTTAAAGTTTGGGGGTATAATTAACTAGATATTACTTTGATAATATAAAAAAGAGAACTAGAGGGGGAAAGGTTGTCATACTGGGGAAAAGAGGGAAAAAGTGGTAAAATAAGATCTAAAAAAAAGGAGGTAAAAAGAAGGTAAAATCTCTTGAAGAGGCAAAGAAAACCTAATATAATTGAGAGAAAGAGGGGAGGGAGATGAGCATTGTGTAAATCTTACTCTCATCAGGTTGGGCTCTAAAAGTGTATATCAGACATGTGATTTCACATAGAAACTTGTCTGTTGCTAGAGGGAAGTGGGAAGGAAAGGAGGAAAAGTAAGGGATAAACTAATAGAAGGGAAAATAGAAGAATCAGGGGAAAGGAGTAAAAAAAAGGGTAGAGGGGATCTAAAGGGTGGAGGATTGTTTGGGGGAGGGAGGTGATCAAAAGCAAAGTACTGAGGAGGGGGGAAGGGAGAAAGGGGAAAGGAAAGGGGAAAACATAACTTGGGTAAATAAGATGGCAGGAAATAAAGAATTAGTTATTCTAACTGTGAATGTAAATGGGATGAACTCTCCCATAAAGCACAAGTGGATATCAGACTGGATTAAAAACCAGAATCCCACAATATGTTGTCTACAAGAAACACATCTAAAACGTAGTGACACATATAGGATGAAGGTAAAAGGCTGGAGCAGAAAATATTATGCTTCAGGTGAACAAAAAAAAGCAGGGGTAGCAATCCTTATCTCAGAACAAGTAAAAGCCAAGATAGATCTAATCAAAAGAGATAAGGAAGGAAACTATATTTTATTAAAGGGTACCATAGATAATGTAGCAATATCAATACTAAATATATATGCACCAAGTGCAATAGCTTCCAGATTCCTAGGGGAGAAATTAAGAGAGATGCAAAAAGAAATAGACAGCCAAACTGTACTAGTGGGGGATCTCAACCTTACTCTATCAGAATTAGATAAATCAAACCACAAAATAAACAAGAAAGAAACTAGGGAGATAAACCAATTGTTAGAAAAGTTAGGTATGATAGATCTATGGAAAAAGTTGAATGGAGACAGTAGGGAGTTTACTTTTTTCTCAGCAGTCCATGGAACCTATACAAAAATTGACCATGTGTTAGGGCATAAAAACCTCAAAATCAAATGCAGAAAGGCAGAAATAGTAAACGCATCTTTTTCAGATCATGATGCAATAAAAATCACATGCAATAAGGCCAGGAGAAAATAAACCAAAAGTTAATGGGAAATGAAATAATCTAATCCTGAAGAATGAATGGGTGAAAGAGCAAATCATAGACACAATCAATAATTTCATCCAGGGGGCGGAGCCAAGATGGCGGAGTGAAAAGGTGACTTTCTGCCTCTCCTCCGATCTTCTCTCAAATCAACAATAAAATAAGCCTCCGAACTGATCTTCAAGTCAATGAACTCAGAAATATTTGGGCACAGCTCTCTGGATAACTTCATATCAGGTTAGTCGCACTCGGACAGAGAGATAAATAGACGACAACTTCGCAGGCCGGAAGTGAGGGTGGGACTCAGCTCAGCTCATCGTGGAAGAAATTCCAAACGCCAAACTCCAAATTCCAAACACCTGGAGTTTATCTGAGGCACTCGGGACACTCTGCCCTGATTGGGGGCAGGTGTTCTGGCAGACTTGCCTTGTTTAAGGAGTAATTCGGACTTAGTCCTAGCCCCCACCGGCCCAGCACCTTGTCAACTCGCCGAAGTGCCCCAGGGCAAAGCCTTTTGCAGCCGCCGCTTTTTTTTTCCCTACCTTAAAGAGATATCCACACTGTCTAAAAAAAAAAAAAAATATGATGAAGAAGCAAAAGAGAGCTCTCACCATAGACAGCTTTTATCAAGGCAAAGAAACGACCCCAGAGCCAGAGGTTCCTTTAGACAAAAATCCAGAGAACATCAGCCAGGACCATCACTGGTCCCCTTTTCAAAAGGCCTTTCTGGAAGACTGCATAAAGAACCTCAAAAGAGAGCTGGAGGATAAATGGGAAAATAAACTGAAATCAGTGCAAGAAGGATATGATGCCCTGCGAAAGAGATATGAAAAAGACACCAATTTATTAAAAAATAAAATTAGTGAAGTGGAAAAAGAGTGCAAGGAACAAATTGGCCAGTTACAAAAGGAGCTTAAAAAGGTAACTGAAGAAAACAACACTTTAAAAATAAGAATTGAACAAATGCAAGTGAATGACTCACTAAGACTTGAAGAATCAGTCAAACAAAAACAAAAAAATGAAAAATTAGAAGAAAATATGAAATATCTCCTAGGAAAAACAACTGACTTGGAAAATAGATCTAGGAGAGACAATCTAAGGATTATTGGACTTCCTGAAAGCCATGATGAAAAAAAGAATCTAAACACTATCTTCCAGGAAATCCTGAAAGAAAACTGCCCTGAGATTGTAGAATCAAAGGGCAAAATCACCATCGAAAGAATTCACCGATCACCTCCTGAAAGAGACCCCAAAATTAAGACCCCAAGGAATATCGTGGCTAAATTTCAGGACTATAGCACCAAGGAACAGATTCTGCTGGCAGCTAGAAAGAAACAATTCAAATACCGAGGTTCAATAATTAGAATCACACAGGATTTGTCAGCTTCCACACTGAAGGATCGAAGGGCATGGAACCAGATATTCCGAAGGGCAAAGGAACTTGGATTACAGCCAAGAATAACCTATCCAGCTAGAATGAGCATTATCCTCCAGGGAAGAAGATGGTCATTCAATGATATAGGTGAATTTCACCTATTTCTAATGAAAAGACCGGATCTGAACAAAAAATTCGACACCCAAACACAGAACTCAAGAGATGCATAAAAAGGTAAAAAGGAAAGGTCTCTTGAGAACTTTATTGCTACTAGGGAGATACTCAAAGTTTGGGGGGTATAATTAACTAGATATTACTTTGATAATATGAAAAAGAGAACTAGAGGGGGAAATGTTGTCATACTGGGGAAAAGAGGGAAAAAGTGTTAAAATAAGATCTAAAAAAAAAGGAGGTAAAAACAAGGTTAAAATCACTTGAAGAGGCAAAGAAAACCTAATATAATTGAGAGAAAGAGGGGAGGGAGATGAGCACTGTGTAAATTTTACTCTCATCAGGTTGGGCTCTAAAAGTGTATATCAGACATTTAATTTCACATAGAAACTTGTCTGTTGCTAGAGGGAAGTGGGAGGGAAAGGAGGAAAAGTAAGGGACAAACTAATAGAAGGGAAAATAGAAGAATCAGGGGAAAGGAATAAAAACAGGGGGAGGGGATCTAAAGGGTGAAGTATTGTTTGGGGGAGGGGGTCATCAAAAGCAAAGTACTGAGGAGG
>JAJPUD010005700.1:33226-51201 GCA_023553655.1 Myrmecobius fasciatus
ACTAGAAAAAGAACAAATTAAAAACCCTCAATTAAATACCAAATTGGAAATTCTAAAAATAAAAGGAGAAATTAATAAAATTGAAAATAAGAAAACTATTGAATTAATAAATAAAACTAAGAGTTGGTTTTATGAAAAAACTGACAAAATAGATAAGCCTTTAGTTAATTTGAAAAGAAAAAGTAAAGAGGAAAATCAAATTGTTAGTCTCAAGAATGATAAGGGAGAACTTTCCTCCAATGAAGAGGAAATTAGAGCAATAATTAGGAGTTACTTTGCCCAACTTTATGCCAGTAAGTTTCATAATCTAAATGAAATGGAGGAATATCTACAAAAATATAGATTGCCCAGGTTAACAGAAGAGGATATACATTATTTAAATAGCCCCATATCAGAAAAAGAAATAGAACAAGCCATTAACCAACTCCCTAAGAAAAAATCTCCAGGGCCAGATGGATTTACATGTGAATTCTACCAAACATTCAAAGAACAATTGATTCCAACACTACACAAACTATTTGAAAAAATAGGGACAGAAGGTATACTGCCAAATTCCTTCTATGAGACCGATAGGGTGCTGATAGCTAAACC
Organism: Myrmecobius fasciatus; assembly: GCA_023553655.1. NCBI lineage: Eukaryota > Metazoa > Chordata > Mammalia > Dasyuromorphia > Myrmecobiidae > Myrmecobius > Myrmecobius fasciatus. The sequence continues at coordinate 33,818 of JAJPUD010005700.1, forward strand.
AGGTAGGGTGAAAACAGAGAAAGAAAACTATAGACCAATTTCCCTAATGAATATTGATGCAAAAATTTTAAATAAGATATTAGCAATGAGATTACAGAAAGTCATCCCCAGGCTAGTACACTATGACCAAGTAGGATTTATAACAGGAATTCAGGGCTGGTTCAATATTAGGAAAACTATCAGCATAATTAATTATATTAATAACCAAACTAACAAAAACCATATGATTATCTCAATAGATGCAGAAAAAGCATTTGATAAAATCCAACACCCTTTCCTGTTAAAAACACTAGAGAGTATAGGAATAAATGGGCTTTTTCTTAAAATTATCAGTAGCATCTATTTAAAACCATCAACAAGTATCATATGTAATGGAGACAAACTAAAACCATTCCCAATAAGTTCAGGAGTGAAACAAGGCTGCCCACTGTCACCATTACTACTTAATATTGTATTAGAAATGTTAGCTTTAGCAATAAGAGAAGAAAAAGAGATTAAAGGAATTAGAGTACGTAAGGAAGAAACCAAATTATCACTCTTTGCAGATGACATGATGAGATGACATAAGAGAACCCTAGAGACTCAACTAAAAAACTGCTAGAAACAATTCACAACTTTAGCAAAGTTGCAGGATTCAGAATTAATCCACATAAATCATCAGCATTTTTATATATTACCAACAAAGTTCAGCAACAAGAGATACAAAAAGAAATTCCATTCCCAATAACAGATGATAGGATAAAATATTTGGGAATCTATCTGCCAAGGAAAAGTCAGAAACTATATGAAATAAACTACAAAACACTTTCCACACAAATAAAATCAGACCTAATCAATTGGAAAAACATTAAGTGCTCATGGGTAGGCAGAGTGAACATAATAAAAATGACAATACTACCCAAACTAATCTATTTAGTGCCATACCAATCAAACTCCCAAGAAATTATTTTACAGATCTAGGAAAAATAGTAGCAAAGTTCATTTGGAAGAACAAAAGGTCAAGGATTTCAAAGGGATTAATGAAAAAAAAGGCAGATGTAGGTGGCCTTGCTGTACCAGATCTAAAACTATATTATAAAGCAGCAGTCATCAAAACCGTTTGGTACTGGCTGAGAAATAGAGCAGTCGATCAGTGGCATAGGATAGGATATCAGGACAAGTTGGTAATAATGTTAGCAATTTAGTGTTTGATAAACCCAAAGACCCCAGCTTTTGGAATAAGTACTCACTATTCCACAAAAGCTGCTGGGAAAATTGGAAACTAGTGTGGAAGAAATTAGGGATTGACCCATACCTAACACCACATACCAAGATAAGATCTAAATGGGTTCATGATCTAGATATAAAGAGTGATATTCTAACCAAATTAGAGGAACATAGGATAGTTTACCTCTCAGACCTGTGGAGATGGAATAAATTTATGTCCAAAGGAGACCTGGAACTCCTAATTGAACACCAGATGGATAATTTTGATTATATTAAATTAAAAAGTTTCTGTACAAATAAAACAAATGCAGACAAGATTAGGAGGGAAGCATCAAATTGGGAAATCATCTTTACATTTAAGGATTCTAATAAAGGCCTCATTTCTAAAATATATAGAGAATTGTCTCATATTTATAAGAATTCAAGCCACTCTTTAATAGATTAAGTGGTCAAGGGATATGAACAGACATTTTCAGATGATGAAATTAAAACCATCTCTATTCATATGAAAAGTTGCTCCAAATCACTATTGATCAGAGAAATGCAAATTAAGACAACTCTGAGGTACCACTAGACACCTGTCAGATTGGCTAAAATGACAGGAAAAGATAATGACGAATGTTAGAGGGGATGTAGGAAGGCTGGGACACTGATGCATTGCTGGTGGAATTGTGAATGGATCTAGCCATTCTGGAGAGCAATTTGGAACTATATTCAAAAAGTTATTAAACTGTGCATACCCTTTGACCCAGCAGTGTTTCTACTGGGCCTATATCCCAAAGAGATCTTAGAGGAGGAAAAGGGACCCACATGTGCAAGAATGTTTGTGGCAACCCTTTTTGTAGTGGCTAGAAACTGGAACTGAAGGGATGCCCATCAATTGGAGAGTGGCTGAATAAATTATGGTATATGAATGTTATGGAATATTATTGCTCTGTAAGAAATGACCAGCAAGACAATTTCAGAGAGGCCTGGAGAGACTTGCATGAACTGATGCTGAGTGAAACGAGCAGAACCAGGAGATCATCATACACAGCAACAACAGTATTACATGATGATCAATTCTGATGGACATGGCTCTCTGCAACAAGGAATTGTCTCAAACCAGTTCCAATTGTTCACTGAAGAAAACCATATACACCCAGAGAGAGGGATATGAAATATGGACCACAATGTAACATTTTCATGATCTCTATTGATATTTGCTTGCATTGTGTTTCCTTTCTCTGATTTTCTTTTTTTTTTCTTGTAGATAGGATTTTTCTTGCACAACTTGTCAAGTATTTCAACATTATTAACATGTAGTGGACTTCCTGCCATCTAGGGGAGGGGAGGGGACTGGGGGTAAAATTTGTAATGGAAAACTTTGTAAAGATCAACGCTGGGGAACTACCCATACATATGTTATACAAATAAAAAGCTTTAATTAAAAAAAAAACTTTAGCATGGGACATCCAAGTAGAAATATCCAACAGGCACCTAGGGAGGCAGTACTAGAGTTGAAGAGCAGGATGGATGTATGATTCTAACACTCATTTGCTTAGAAATGAGAAGATTATTTAAAAAGATAAAGTAAAGAGAAAAAAGAGAGTTTGCCCCCAATGGAGTCTTAGGCTACACTCAAATTGGGAGGTGAAGAGGGAAAACATGAGTGTTATACAATAAAGGAGACCTATGAACAAGTGAATAAGCACATGGGATTATTAGAAAAGTACAATATCATGAAAGCTAAATGGAGATAATAAACTGCCAAAACCATCTTTCCAAAGTACAGGTCTGACCATTTTACTCAAAAAACTTTAGTGATTTCTTGTTGTGTCTATAAAATCCATTTCAAGGATGCTGACCACATAGGGTTCTACTTAAGGGATTTGAGCTTTGTCCTCCTCCCTTTCATTTCATGAGAGACCACAGGGCTTTGGGAATTTCTACTCCAGGCTTATGAGTGTGTCTGAATCTACTCAGAATCATAGTTCATGAACCCTTTATCCCTATACTCACTTCTACTAGTCAGCCACAAGACACAGTTCAAAATAAAGCATTTTAATGAAATAATAGCATTATAGGAAAAGTATACTAGGGGTCAACTATAGGCATGAAGGAATGGCAGATTCAGGAGTCTATAAGGGCACTGCATATTAATCCCCAGCAGAGAGCTACATGAGGACTCCACAAAGGGAGAAAACTTTGCTTTCTAATTTTGCATACATTCTTGCCAGGAAACTTCTTGGTGCAAGAAGAGGAGGGAATGACCCCTGTTTGGAGAGATATTTTGTACCAGCTCTTCTTACCATATAATCTTTGTAAATACACTTTAAAAAAAGAGAACTAAGTCTGGCTGTCTACTCATCAGTAAGAAACATACCAGATTGGGACTTCTGAGTGACAGCACACAAAAATCCTAACCCCTCATTGTTATTTCTAGAATTCTGAGACTATGGTATACTAAAGTCAGACTTCTAGTGACCTAGTCTTCTGGTGTTAATGGAAGTTGATGCAGCAGCCCCAGAAGGGGTGGTACACAAGTATTATTATCCCCTTTTTGTAGATGAATAAAGTAAAACATTGCCACAAGTCACATAGCAACAAATTCTAGAGCTGGTATTCAAAGTCAGTTCTCCTGACATACCATGCTCCTTTCACAATCTTATAAAACATCCTCAAGCTTTCTTGGTTATGTCCTTCTAACAAGCATGTATTTTAATGCACATGGGTAAATAAACAGACTGTGGGTTTTTTACTTTACTGGGGTGGGGTGTTGGGCTCTATTTTTACACTGTCTATTGAGAACACTATTTTTAAAAACTGTGAAGAGGAGGAAGGGAATTAATAAAACATGACAAAAGAAACTAGCAATCCAACAGGATCACCACCAATTTATACCCCAATCCCACAGGCAGTGCAGCCTGCAGCTGACCCCAGGAGGAAGAAAAATGGGGCTATTATCTCTAGTTAGTACATGCTGTTTTTCTTCAGATAGAAAGGAGAGTTAACACTTGCCCAGAAATAATAGCGTTTTCTAATTGCAAATAAAATCACTGCTGTTTGTGCCCTCTTGTTCTCCCTTCCTCTCTTTTCCTTGCTTTCAAACATGTGAAAGCTCAGGCTCTGACCAATTTCAAAACTAAGACCCTTAGAGTAGAAGGCTTGTTCAACCCAGCCAGCTATCCAGAAATAGTCACAGTTATTTTTTTTTTAAATCAGACCCTTATTTCATTACTATAAGGAACTCCTGGAAAGTAAACTCCATCTGCCAATGTAGAACTGTGCCTACTTTGCAAATTAGAGTTGCAAGGGGCAGAAAAACTGAGAAACTAAATGACTTACCCAGATTTATATGGTCAATGATTGTCATTGGCTTTTTCTCTCTTTCAATATAACAATAACTGACATTATACAATATAGACTATGTAAACATGCATATAGAATCACTGACAATATAAAACTTTAAAGTGTATGACATACATTATAAGTATTTTCTCATTTGATCTAAAGAAGTAGTCATTACAGATAAGATCATCCCCATTTTATAGATAAAGCAACAGACACTTAGAGAAATTAAATGACCTTTCCAGGAGACAGCCAAGTGATGCAGTGGATAGAACAATGGGCTTGGAATCAGATATATGTAAACTCAAATTTGGCTTTGTGACTCTGGACAAGTCATTAAACTTCTGCCTGCCTCAGTTTCCTCAACTGTAAAATGGGAATAATAATAGGATCTACCTCACAGGGTTGTTTGAGAATCAAATGAGATAGTATTTGTAGAATGTGTAGCATAGTCCTGGAACATATTAGATGCTTAATAAATCTTTGTTCTCACCTTCTCTTCTCCTAGTAAGTAAGCATTAGAAATAAGATGTAAGAACATATTTTGTTTTTTTTTCAGTCATTCTTCATCATTCTTCATGACCCCATTTGGGGTTTTCTTGGCAAAGACACTGGAAGAGATTTGCCATTTCTTTCTTCTGCTCATTTTACAGATGAGAAAATGGAAACAAACAGGGTTAATATCTGAATATCTGAGACCAGATTTGAACTCTGCGAGAGTCTTTCTGATTTCAAGCCCACTACTCTATACACTGTGCTACCTACCCAACCCATCTCTACCCCTGAACACAAACTCAACTGATTCTTAAACCAGCACTCTATTCCCTATGCCTTTCTGTAGTAGGTGAGTACAGCACTGGAGAAAATAATACAAACCTAGCATTTGTCCACTAACATGTACAACCCAGGTAGCAAATGGCCACACCAAGGCAGGGAAATCAAGGAACAGAATACTGTTCAACAAGATGCTGAGAGATTGGGGATGACCATGCCAATGCAGAAATTGATTGTTAAGGATGTTTGATTCAGTGGCTATCTGGATATGTGAGTTTAAGATTCTATCTACATGTAATTATTATAAAAGGTGAACTATACAGTTGTATTTCCATCACACTTCATCCCTGAATTGAAAATTTGAACCTTGTTCAAGGAATTGATGCTGATACAGTGGTACAGGGGCTATTTCCAGGGTTCACTATATAGAAGGGAAGAGGGATGTAATTGGTGGTGATGGAGAAAACTCTCATTATTCAAGGACCAGAGAGCTGGAGAGTTTGAATGAGGATGAACAAATAAATATCTCTAGTGTCCTTTCTCTGACAATTCCCTGTATCTCTAAACATAAAGAATGCTCACTTTGGGCAGGTCAGCAACAACTCACTGACAAAAAAAAATTAGGAAGAGGCCTTTAAAAGCTGAGTCAGAGAAGAGAAATGGATAATGCAGATATCCATGAAATATTCCCTGATGGCCTACATCAGTAAGAAGCTTTTCCCTTTAACTTCAAATAGCACTTTATCATACTTCTCTAAAAATTGCTAGTATTGCAGTTATTTGTATTTATATCTTTTCTTACTAGACTGTTAACTTGGTGAAGTTTAATATATATAAACTTTGTCATTTTAATACATACAAATATATTACATATATATATATATTTGCTGTTTTAATATATATTAGCTTTGTAACTCTCAGAGCCCAACAATGTGCTCTTTGTACACATTAGGCACTTAATAAGTATAATTTGAATTTTTAACAAAGTCTGGAGCATCCTGCACAGACTTTTCTAAATAATGAAAAGAATGATAACTCTATATAATTCATATATATAAAAGAAGGGGGTTATTTAAGAGTTTGGAGGGGAGAAACATTCTATATATAGTCTTTGAGAGGTACTTGTAGTGCCAGATTCTCTTGGGGATCTTCAGGAGATATGAGAAGAGAAATAGGTAGACTTTGGAAGCAGCAGACATTAAGGGAAAGTCAGCTCCTTAACATGTTCCCATTGTTCTAGCTCTTCTGTCTACTGATTTTAGGATATTTACATTTAGGTAAAACTGGAGCCCCTTTCTCTTGGTTTGAACATCAAGTTCTCACTATTGGAAAGACAAGTCATTCACTCTTGTGTGTTTTCTTGTATATAGTAATTTGTATAAATTTTCTGATTTTTGTTTGTTATTTGTTGGGATAAATGGATTTGCTCTATTCATTATTTGTGATGGTCTTTTGTGTAACTCACATTTGGTAGGAAGGAGTCAAACTGGTATCAAATAAGAGCTACCCCTTTAAAGCAGAGCAACAAGGAAAGTTAACAACTTCTTGTTTTGAACCTAAAAATCCTTCCCTTAGATCAATAATATTTGAGGTGCAGATAGATATAATTTTTAAAAATATACCTCTCTCAAAGGAAAGTCTCGTGCTTTTTTCCTCCTCCTGATTCCCTAAGGCAAGAATTTCAGTCTTTGTTGAAGAGGGATTGAAAAGATTCCAGAGATATCTACCAATTTCTTCACCTTTCATGAAATCTTATATGATCTTACTCTAAGGTATTGCCCCTTTCTTATACTGATAATTTATTTACTGTAAAATACAAGAAAAGAACAGTTATATGAGGAAAAATAAACAGCTAGAAACAGTTCTGAGAACCTGAGAGAAAATAGTTCCTTAGATAAAAGTAATGCTAGAACCCAAGCTAATACTTTTACTTGAAGGCAAAATCACTGACTGAGATTAGAGATGATTGAAGTGCATTGTTTTCCACTAGCTAATTTGACTAAGATTGTTTTTAAAACTTGAAGGTGTAATTAATGGGAAACTGAATCAAAAAGCTCTTTTGAAACTAACATACACACACATATACATATATATATATATATGTATATATATAATTATATATGGATACCTGACAAATATATGAATTTTAAGTTTTTCAACCTACATTACAGATTCAGCATTATTAATAGAGACTCTTACTTAAGACATAAGACAATATAGAAAAAAAAGAGAACAAGAAGTCCAATATTAGAAGCCAGATTAGGATTTTTTAAAAAAAATATCATCAAGTAGCTGATCAAAGAAGCTGAGTGGAGAAAAAGCAAATGAGAGAAATGAGTTGTAAGACATTGAAGGCCAAAAAAAAAAATAGAGCATAGAAGGCTACAGAGTTGAGAAACCTAGAAGCTAGGAAACTGGCAGCAGCTGAGACTGATAGATAGGTTCTGTGTTTGATGTGAGGAGCTGATGTGATTGGAGGACAGCACTAATATTTGAAAAAGCTGAATGAAGAAAAGGAGAGTCCTCAACTATGGGTAGAGGGTTGACTAGAGAAAGGCTGCCTTGCCAGTTGGTACCATTTATGGACTCAGAGAGGAAAAACCCCTCAGAAGCTTATGTACATTGCAGAAATTGCCTTCTGTGACTCAAGAAGGGGAAGTTCCTCAAAGCCTACAGAAAGCAATAGCTAAAATAGCTTTACAGATCCTAGGATTAAAGGGAACTTCTTTTCACTGAAAGAATGCTATGCTGCCTCAGCACTTAGTCAAAGAAGCAGACTCTCAGACCAGAGATGCCCAAGATGACTTAGAAGGTCAACAGGAAAGCCTTGTCATAGTAGTGGAACACAGTAGGGCACAGGTTGGGTCAGTACAGCTCCAGCCTCAGCAAACCAGGAGCTGATTTGGGGAGCCTCTGAATCAGCAGCAGCCCCAGTAGCAGCAACAATGGCAGAGACTTCCAAACATTTCAGCTCGCATATGGTTAGGGGGTCCAATAGCTGGTCAGAAGATTACAGGAGTCACTTTGCTAGCATGGAGGCAGGACTCTGTTATTTTGCCCATACTCACAGTCCCAGAGCAAGGAGGAGCATTTAGCACACTAGAATTTACAGTCACACTAGAGTAGAGGCTCTCATCACAGTTTCAGGGCAGAAAAGTGTGCTTGTGTTCATTCACAGACCAGTGCATAGGCCAAGAGACATCTTTTTTTTAGATCATACTACTTTGGAATAATAGATCCCTAAAATAGATAGAAAAAGTCAAGTAATAGGCTAAAAATGAGCAAACAACAGAAAAAGATTCTGACCATAGAAAGTTACTATAGTAACAATGAAAATCAAAACACACACTTAGAAGAAGATTACAAAGTCAAAGCAAGTAAGAGAGGTAGAGGACAAATTGGGAAGAGAAATGAGAGTAATGCAAAATAAAGTACATAAAGCCCATGAGAAGAAGAATGCCTTAAAAAGCAAAATTGGCCAAATGGAAAAAGGGGTTCAAAAGTTTGCTGAGGAAAATAATTCCTTAAAAGTTAGAATTGAGTAAATAGAAGCTAATGATTTTATGAGAAATTGAGAAACAATAAAACAAAAACCAAATGAATGAAAACGTAAGAAACAATGCAAAACAACTTATTGGAAAAAAAACTGATCTGGAAAATAGATCCAGGAAAGATGATGAAAAATTATTAAACTATTTAAAAGCCATGATTAAAAAATAGATCCTGGACATCATCTTTCAAGAAATTATCGAGGAAAACTGTCCTGATTTCTGATTCAATGATCCTCTATGCAAAAACAAGTAGATGAACTCTCAAAGCTCTGTTTCTTTTTTTTCCCCTTTTTTGCTGTTTACTTTTTTCTGGTTGTACATGTACATTAATTTTTAAAAATACACATTTCTTTATAAATCTCGATGGGAGAGAAAAATCAGAACAAAAGGGGGAAACCATGAGAGAGAAAAAAAAACAGAAGAAAAAGAAAAAAAAAGTTAAGATGGCATTTGTTGATTTACCTTTAGTCTCCACAGTTCTCTCTCTGGATGAAGATAGCATTTTCTATCCAAAGTTTATTGAGATTGCTTTGGATCATTGAACTTCTGAGAAGAGCCAAGTCTTTCATAGTTGATCTTGCTGTTACTTTGGAAAATGTCTTTCTGGTTCTACTTGTTTTGCTCAGCATCAGTTTGTGTAAATCTTTCTAAAATCAGCTTATTAATCGTTTTTATAGAACAAAAAGATTCCATTACTTTCATATACCATAACATATTCAGCCATTCCCAATTGATGGGTATTTACTCATTTTCCAATTTTTTGCCACCACAAAAAGAGCTGCTGCAAACATTTTTGCATATGTGGGTCGTTTTCCCTACATAGTTCTGCTTCTTACTACATATATGACCTTGAATAAATCAGTTTACTTCTTTGGGCCTCAGTTTCCTTATATAACTTAAGACTTAGATGAAATAGTCTCAAAGTCTATGATATTTGAGATTGAGATGTGACCAAAGAATTGTAACAGAGACCATCAAGTGTATAGCACTTGGATGGTGTCTATGCATGTCACTTAAATCTGTTTTAAGGCAAAGTGCCAAGAAGAACACATCACAGAAAGAGAAATGCTCATGTTTTACAGAATGGCATTCCTGGAACTCAGTGTTCTATAGATCCTCAAATTGATAGAGACACAAGGGAAAATGCATGTTAACTTTCTACAAATTTACTGTGACACGTCAAAAATTTCTCATCTCCCAACCAATAAAAATGAAATTAAGTAACAACATAAAAGTGATGAGATTGTTGTCCTTTCAGCTCTTGGAACAACTTTAAAGTTAGCTGTGAGTAAGGAGCAAGATTGGCTGAGTCTTAAATACATTGTACAGCTAAATCCATAGCACTTTGACTCTCACATGAGACAGACCCAGTATTTCTGTGGCTGCAGAGAGGTGAGGGCAGAACAAAGCAACTAGAGGTTGTCAGCAAAAGTCAGTCTCTTTGTGAATCCATCAATAAAGGAATGGTTCTGCTCTGAAGAAATTGAGAATTCACAAACTGATTTGCCTTATGAAGCAAAATCAGATCGATAACTGCAGCATAATATATCATTTTGGAAAAATGTTGTGTTAAAAGGTATTGTTCCTTCTTCTGATTTCTACATTACTTCTTTTGGTGCTAATAGTATTAAAGATACTCATGTAATTAAAAAAATATTGAACATGTCCAATGTAGAATTCAAGTATAAGCATGGTGAAATAATTTCTGTGGGAATGTCATAAATGTCTTGTGGCTTTTACAGGACACAGAAACACTCCCCAAAGATCCCCCTCATTTGAGCATACATGCTACAGAGTTAGAGGCAATATGACAAATGGAGGAAGAGCCAACCTTAGAACTAGAAGGTTCTGGATATATATATATATATATATGACCCATACTTTATCATGGGCTGCTCACTCAAAATCTCAGTCAATGAACAAGTATTTATTAAATACTTATGTGGAAGGTACTATATTAAATAGTTGTGGATACAAAGAAAGGGAAAAACATGGTACTTGTGACAATTAGTGAGGAAGTGAATTAGAAAAGGATTTCAGCAGAAGGAAGAATTTAACCTGAGTCTTGAAAGAACGCAGAGAAGTTGGTAGCTGAAGATGAGAAGAAAGTCTTGGGACATAGGAGTCAAAAAAAGGTGTAGAATTGGGAGACAGAACCTCATGTGTGAGGAGTCCCAAGTAGATCAGTGTAGTTGAATGGTAGATAGTATGGAGGGGAGTGAAATGGAAGAAAGCAGGAAACACAGGAAGGGGCTATGTTGTGAAGGGCTTTAAATGGCAAAGAATTTTTTAATTGATCTTGGAGGCAATAGAAAAACCCTGAAATTTATTTCATTGAAGGGGAATGTAGTCAGCCTGGTATGTTAAAAAAAACCATTTTGACAACTGGGTTGATGATAGAGTAGAATGGGGAGAAAATTGAAGTAGGGAGACCAACTAGAAAGCTACTGCAATAGTCTGGATGAAAAGTATTGAAGGTGGGTATTAGAATGACTGCCATGTAAGTAGAAAAAAGTGAGGGGTGGCTTACACACACACACACACACACACACACATGCACACATACACAGATGTATACATGTGTGTATATACATGTGTATATTTTTACATTTAAATGATTGTGTACATGTATAGATATATAAACATTCTTGTATATGGCATATATATGATATATGTATGTGTGTATGATGTATACATGATCCATATATATACATGCCACACATAAATGCATACATGAACAATATTATAAAATTTAAAACCTCCAGATTTGAAAACTGAATGGAAATGTGGGGTCACTTTGAATAAGGAATTGTGAGGTTGTGAGTCTGAAAGGCTGAAAAGATGGTAATACTCTTAATAGTAAAAGAAACTTTGGGAAAAGGAAAGAGTTTGATGATATGTAGATCTGGGAATCATCTGCATAGAGATGATAGTTGAGCCCATTAGAGATAATGGGTTATCTTAGGGAAACAGTATAATGGAAAAGAGAAGAGGGCAAAGGACTGATCCATGGGAGATACTAATGATAGTGGTCATGACCTAGAAAAAGATCTAGAAAAAGACAATGAGAAGGGAAAGTCAGATAGATAGAAGAAAAGCCATAAAAAATGAGTATCCAGGAAAAGAGGATGATAAATAGTATCAAAGACTTCAGAGATGTCAAGAAGGAAGAGGACTAAGAAAAGATCATTATATTTGGCAATAAGAGATAACTTTAGAAACAACAGTTTGTTGAATGATGAATTTCAAAAACAGATTACAAAGAGTTTAGAAATAAGTTAGAGGACACCACAAACCAAGATAAGATCTAAATGGGTTCATGATTTAGATATAAAGAGTAATATTATAATCAAATTAAAGGAACATAGGATAGTTTTCCTCCCAGACCTGTGGAGAAGGAAGGAATTTGTGTCCAAAGAAGAATTGGAACTCTTAACTGAACACCAGATAGATAATTTTTTTTCTTTTTTTAAATTTTATTTGCATAATATATGTGTGGGTAATTCTTCAACAATAACCCTTACATAGCTTTATGTTACAAATTTTTCCCCCCAACTCCCCACCCCTCCCCCAGATGGCAGGATATCCGCTACATGTTAATTATGTTAAAATATTGGCAAATCGAATATATGTATACATATTTCCAAACTTATCATTGTTGTGCAAGAAAAATCTTATCTACACAAAAAATATATCAGATAAAGGAAACACAGTGTAAGCAAACATCAATCAAGGAGTATGAGAATGTTACGTTGTGGTCCACATTTCACATCCCTCTCTCTGGGTGTATATGGCTTTCTTCAGTGAACAATTGGAGGTGGTTTGAAACATTTCATTGTTGAAGAGAGCCATGTCCCAGATAGATAATTTTGACTATATTAAGTTAAAAAGTTTTTGTACCAACAAAACTAATGCAGACAAGATTAGGAGGGAAGCAATAAATTGGAAAATCATCTTCACATTTAAAGGTTCTGATAAAGGCCTCATTTCTAAAATATATAGAGAACTGTCTGATATTTATAAGAATTCAAGCCACTCTTCAACAGATAAATGGTCAAGGGATATGAACAGACAATTTTCAGATGATGAAATTAAAACCATTTCTAGTCATATGAAAAGGTGCTCCAAATCACTATTGATCAGAGAAATGCAAATTAAGACAATTCTGAGCTACCACTACACACCTGTCAGATTGGCTAAAATGACAGGAAAAGATAAGTGACGGGTGTTGGTGGGGATGTGGGAAAACTGGGATACTAATACATTGTTGGTGGAGCTGTGAATGGATCCAGCCATTCTGGAGAGCAATTTGGAGCTATGCTCAAAAAGTTATCAAACTGTGCATACCCTTTGACCTAGCAGTGTTTCTATTGGGCCTATATCCCAAAGAGATTTTAAAGGAGGGAAAGGGACCCACATGTGCAAAAATGTTTGTGGCAGCCCTTTTTGTAATGGCAAGAAACTGGAAACTGAATGGGTGCCCATCAATTGGAGAGTGGTTGAATAAATTATGGTATATGAATGTTATGGAGTATTGTTGTTCTGTAAGAAACGACCAGCAGGACGATTTCAGAGAGGCCTGGAGAGACTTGCATGGACTGATGCTGAGTGAAATGAGCAAAACCAGGAGATCATTGTACACGGCAACAATAAGACTATATGATGATCAATTCTGAAGGACATGGCTCTCTTCAACAATGAGATGTTTCACACCAGTTCCAGTTGTTCAGTGATGAAGAAAGCCATCTACACCCAGGGAGAGGCCTGTGGCATCTGAGTGTGGACCACAACATAGCATTTTCACTCTCTATTGATGTTTGCTTACATTTTATTTTCCTTCTCAGGTTTTTTTTTCTGTACAGCAAGACAACTGTATAAATATATATACACATATTTGATCTGTCAAATATTTTAACATAACTAACATGTATTAGATTCCCTGCCATCTAAGGGAGGAGGTGGGAGGTTGGAGGGAAAAATTTGTAACAGAAAGCTTTGCAAGGGTCAATGTTGAAAAATTACCTATGTATATGTTTTGCAAATAAAAAGCTTTAATAAAAAAAGAAATTAAAAAATAAAAAAAGGAAGAAGTTAGAGGGAAGGAAGGGAAGGCATCTAGTGGAGACAGCTTTCTTTCTTTCTTTGTTTCAAAAGAACTTTTTATTTTTCCAAATATATACAAAGATAATTTTCAACATTCAGCTTTGCAAAATCTTGTGTTCCAAAATTTCCTCCCTCCCTTTTCTCCACCTCTTCCCACAGACAGCAAGCAATCCCATATAGGTTAAACATGTGCAGTTCTTCTAACCATATTCCCATATTCATTATACTGTTAAAGAAAAAATCATATCAAAAGGGGAAAAACAAACAAACAACAACAACAACCAAAAAAGGTGAAAATATTATACTTTGATTCTTATTCAGCATTCTCTCTCTGGATATGTATGACACTTTCAATCACAAGTCTATTGGAATTACTTTGAATCACCTCATTGTTGAAAAGAACCCAGTCCATCACATTTGATCATCACATAATCTTGTTACTGTGTGCAGTGTTCTCTTGATGTAGCTCACTTCACTTAGCATCAGTTCATGGAAGTCTTTACAGGCTTTTCTGTAGTCAGCCTGCTTGAGGTGACAGCTTTCTTACAAAGTTTTCCTTAGGAAAGGAAGAATGATGTGAGATGATAGTTAGAAAATGGTCAGATCATGTGAAGTTTTAAAGATGGAAGGTGATATGCAGCATGGAAAGAGCCCAAGCAAGTAGACTGAGAGACTGAAGATTAGAGAATGAAAGATGATAATAGGGGCAATCTTTTTAAGCTGATAGCAAGGGATAAGATTACTTACACATTTAGAGTGGTTTGCTTTGGGAAGGAAATGGACAACTTCTACATATGAAGCAGAGGTAAAGAAGGAGATGGTAGGGGAGACGTATGAGTGATATGAATTGAGAAAAGGATCTCTCAACAAATAGCTTCAATTAGTTGATAAAGTATGAAGTGAGATCTTTAGCTGAGAGGATGGGGAGAAGGGAGGCTTGAGGAGGAATGAAAATGTTTGTAATAATTGTTGTGGTAAGTCAATTAGGAATGTATACAAAATATTGTTTTCCTGCAGTAAAGAACCACTTAAAACTATGTTACATATGCTTTCAGTAGATTCCCAATTACCATGGCATCATCATCTCTTCCATCTCTACTCAGCTGTAGATAAAAAGAGACTAAGGATGTAAAAAAATGAAAGAAATCAAATGTTGAGTTAAGGCATTCTCAATGTGAAAGGACAAAATAAAACCATATTAAGGGAAGATGATAATGTAAAATTAAAATTATTCAACAAATGGTTAAAAGAGGAAAAGGTAGAGAACATAGTTTAAGGGTGGTGATTTGGGAAAGAACTGAAGGGTGAAAGGATTAGACATAAAGGAGAATAAAAAACAGGGTTGGCATTCTTGATAGTAATTTGGAACTATGCTCAAAGGGCTATAAAACTGCATACCCTTGATTCAGCAGTGTCTCTGCTGGGTCTGTATTCCAAAGAAATCACAAAAAGGGTGAAAGGACCCACACTTGAAAAAATATTTGTAGCAGTCCTTTTTGTAGTGTCAAGGAACTGAAAATTGAATGGATGAACATCAGTTGGGAAATGGTGAATAAGTTACAGTATATGAATGTAATGGAATATTATTGTTCTGTAAGAAATGACAAGCATGATGATCTCAGAAATGTCTGGAAAGACTTACATGAACTGATACTATGTGAAGTAAGTAAAACCAAGAAGACATTATATACAGCATGAACAAGATTATGTGATGATCAACTCTGATGAATTTGACTCTTTTCAACAATGAGATGATTCAAGACAATTCCAATAGACTTATGATGGAAAGAGTTGTCTGCATCCAGAGAGAGAACCATGAAGATTGAATGTGGATCAAAGTATAGTATATTCACTGTTTTTGTTGTAGTTGTTGCTTGCTTATCTTTTTTTCCTTCATGTTTTTCCCTTTTTGATTAGATTTTCCTTGTGCAACATAACAAATATGGAAATATGTTTCAAAAAATTGCACATGTTTAGCCTATATTGAATTGCCTGCTGTTATGGAAGTGAGGAGAGGAAGGGAGAAAAATTTGGAACACAAGGTTTTGTAGAGATGAATGCTGAAAATTTTCTTCACTTGTATTTGGAAAATTAAAAGCTATTATAAAATTATACTAGACAAAAAGAACAGGGTTGGGGTTATAAAGCATAGAGAAAAGAAGAACGAATAAGGTAAAATAATTTCAGAGTTCATGATCATGAAAGTGGATTGCATATGGGCAATGATGGCAAGATCAAAGATAGGCCATTTCTAAAGTAGCTGAAGTAAAATAGAGGAGTAGGACATGTGTATTGCTTAGGTGTAGTAGAAGAGTAGGTCATGGGAATTGATCAGATTATGGGACTGGAAGTTAGGATAGTTGAGGAAACTTTAATACATATGCTGAGGTCTCCTAGCAGGAGTTGGAATGAAAGTCTGTAAGCCAACAACTGAATTCTTTGAGAAAAGAAGGAGAATGTCTTGAGGTGTCCTTAGATAATGGATATCAGGATTTGGCTTAATTGATTAATTTGAATAGCAGAAATCTCAAAGGAAGTCAGATTGCTGAGTATTGATGGTAGAGAATCTAGAAATGGCAACAAAGAGAAAAGAGAATTCTGATTGTCCCATCACAACTAATGAGTTGTACTAGAGTCACAAGGGATGCAATGTGATCAAGAATAATCTAGGCCTAAATGAAAGCCAAACAATGTAAGAAGTGAGAAGAAAAGTGGACAGAAGGGAATGGGAGTGATTTAGTATGTAGCTGGGGATCAGGATTAAGCTTTATAATTGGCAGATGGAGTTCAGAATCATTGGGATAGGGAAACTTTTGAGAGTATTCACAAACTCAAGGAATGAATCCAGATGGTATAGATATGGGTCCATTGAGGAATGCACTCGATTAGATTTTTCAGGGTTCTTCCTTAAGGTGTAATCTCAGCAGATTATCATGTTGTGATGTCCTATGAAGGCCCAAGAGGCTCACTTCATTGGAAGCAAGAGCAAGCATTTGACCTAGGTACAACCAGTAAGGAGGCAGGAAGGAGTATCGTGAGGTGAGCATCTGAAGAATTTGAGGGATCTGGTAAAAGAAATGGCTTCTGGACCTCAGAAGTCCTGATTTGTCCTGGCACAGAAGCCATGTACCAGGGGACTAGCATACAGGGTACTGGGAAAAACCCTATAGTGAAAACTGTGACAGGGATAGTTCGGAGTACTGGGGCCCTGGGATGAAGACAGAGATCTATAAACAGACCTAGGACACTGATCAAACAAGGTACTAGCCAGCTGAGTTCTCAGTGCCCTAAGGAACAGTACAGCTGGTCCTTCTGTTTTGTAGGATTCATTATTTCTGGGAACAGGAAGAAGGACTACATTCAAAGAGGTTAGGTGTGTGTGTGTGTGTGTGTGTGTGTGTGTGTGTGTGTGTGTGTGTG
>JAJPUD010005700.1:51211-116270 GCA_023553655.1 Myrmecobius fasciatus
GTGTGTGTGTGTGTGTGTGTGTGTGTGTGTGTGTGTGTGTGTGTGTGTGTATTTGCTTGCTTGTTAGATGGTGAAAGAAACATTAGCATTTCCCTTGAACTGAAGTTTGGGGTATGACCAGGGTTAGAGTTTTGCCTCAGATTTTGAGCAATAACTCCTCATGCTGAAAATTGTGACTCTGAACCTCCCAGTATAAGAAAAGGAAAAGAAAGTCTGGCTTCCCACAGCCTATATTTGATGCCTTGGGTCTGAGAATCTTTTCTGCTTTTGCCCCTGTGATGTGACTGTGAGCTATATCCCTGTCTGCCCAGAGAGAACAAAGTACCTTGAAAATTCCATCAGTACTTGGTAGGTCACCTGAAGGTTTGAGGAATAACCAATGTTCCCAGCTCAGAATGTGGGGCTTGTGGAGGTAATTGAGATGTATTTACAAAGCCTATCTGGGAAATGATATTTACTAAATGCCTAGTTTTATTTAATGCCTTCCTCCCTGTATTAGGGCAAAGACAAATTCAAAGGGCAAGGGGAAGCTAGAATAGAGAGACTAGCAGAGATAAAATGTGGCATTTTCAAGAGTTCATGGTTAATGGGCCAGCTGTGAGCATTAATGAGCCCAAAATTTCATTATAAACTCAACTCATATACAGAGAGCTCAGGAAACTTTAGTTATTTTCCCTTACCATTGCCCAGCTTCCTATTCAAAGGCTAGGATTCAGAGAATAGAACTAGATCTAATTATGAGAAACTCTGTAATATATGTTCTTATTAATTCAATTCCAATCAAAGGCAAAAAGAATTTTAGGTGCCTATTATGAGCAAGACATTGACACACAGCAAACATTTATTATTTTAAAATTTATTCCATCTAATTTTGTCACAGCATTTTCCAACAAACACCCCAATATTACCACTGATAAAATAAGGATTGAAATTGAATTTCACCCAAAGGGCAATGGAAAACCATATCATAAATAAAGAATTATGATGTAGAAGTGAACTAAAGGATGCCACCAGTGAAATGTACACACACACAAAGAGGCAATTCTGCTATAATATGACATATCCTTGGTATTCAAAAATCAAGCAATAAAAATACACAGAACTTATGGTGGAAGTAGGTTTAGTAGCACAATGCTCAAAAACCTTGTCAGTGACACATTTTTAAAAGGCATAAATCTAATAAAAATAGTAGCCCCCTTTAACACATGTTAAATTGTTGAGACATATAAATATTGCAGGAAATAGTGCTTGCTCCTCAGAGTGATTTTGAGAACAATTTCGACAAGCTGAAACTCTTGGCCTTGAAGAAGTAGGTGAGGATTAGGAGAGTACTAAAGAGGATGGTACAAACCAACCTTTCTCTACTTACAGCTCCTTTTAAACATATGCAATATGTGATATTGATACGCAATAGACATACATTATATATGGATATGCAATATTATGGCAATTTAACTTGACAAAGACCTGAAGTTTACTTGGAGAAGTGGGTGTTGAAAGGATTGCAACTTATGAATTATTATGAAATGCTGCATTTTCTGTATTCTTTATATTTCTTTTAGAAAAAATTGCACAGAAACAAACTTGAAATTCAGATTGTGTTCAAAATGTTCTATAATATATCTATCAAGCTGGAATAAATTCACTATTTTATGACAGAACTGACATATATGATAATCAACCTTTAAGAGGAAGGGATGAACAATGAACAGTTTATACTCTCCACCAGTATCTTCAAAATCTAGTAACAAAGTCAGAGTACATTGGTTGGTTCCCAAAAGGAGACAGAAGAATGGGCAAGCATCACACAAGATGGGTAAAGTCCTTCCCAGAGCCAACCGTCTTCTCTTCCCCTTTTCCTCCTGGAAGGGTCATTGTCACACTCCTCAGATGAAGAGTTACTGGAAAAATATTAGGTGGTTAGATTAGAACTGTCTCATGGGATGAAATTAAAACTATTTGTAGTCATATGAAAAGGTGCTCCAAATCACTATTGATCAGAGAAATGCAAATCAAGACAACCCTGAGGTACCACTACACACCTGTCAGATTGGCTAAAATGACAGGAAAAGATAATGACGAATGTTGGAGGGGATATGGGAAAACTGGGACACTGATACATTGTTGGTGGAACTGTGAATGGATCCAGCCATTCTGGAGAGCAATTTGGAACTATGCTCAAAAAGTTATCAAACTGTGCATACCCTTTGACCCAGCAGCATTTCTACTGGGCCTATATCCCAAAGAGATCTTAGAGGAGGGAAAGAGCCCCACATGTACAAGGATGTTTGTGGCAGCCCTTTTTGTAGTGGATAGAAACTGGAAACTGAAGGGATGCCCATCAATTGGAGAGTGGCTGAATAAATTATGGTATATGAATATTATGGAATATTATTGTTCTGTAAGAAACAGCCAGCAGGACGATTTCAGAGAGGCCTGGAGAGACTTGCATGAACTGATACTGAGTGAAATCAGCAGAAACAGGAGATCATTATACACAGCAACAACAATACTATATGATGATCAATTCTGATGGACATGGCTCTCTTCAACAATGAAATGTTTCAAACCACTTCCAATTGTTCAGTGAAGAAAGCCATATACACCCAGAGAGAGGGATGTGAAATGTGGACCACAACATAACATTCTCATACTCTCGATTGATGTTTGTTTACATTGTGTTTCCTATATCTGATATGTCTTTTGTGTAGATATAATTTTTCTTGCACAACAATGATAATTGTGGAAATATGTATACATATATTCGATTTGCCAAGTATTTTAACATAATTAACATGTAGTGGATATCCTGCCATCTAGGGGAGGAGTAGGGAGTTGGGGCGAAAAATCTGTAACAGAAAGCTATGTAAGGGTTAATGTTGAAGAATTACCCATACATATGTTTTGCAAATAAAATAAAATTTTAAAATAAATAAATAAATAAATAAATAAATAAATAAATAAATAAATAAATAAATGTAATTGGGGGAAATGATATGATTAAAAAAAAGAAAACAACAATAAACTATCTAAAAGCTTGTTAAAACTTAAAAAAAACTGTCTCATGAAAGAGAAAACCCACATTTAAGTATCTGAGACTCAACTGTCAGCAGTGAAAGAATGTGTCCTTTTAGTTTTGACAACGGAGCTAACAATCAATTAATTCTATCATCTCTCCAAGTTTTCAACAAACATTTATGAGAATCTATTGTGTGTAAAGACTCTGATAGCCAACTGTGAAGGCAGAGAGGAAATTGAAATGAAAATGTGTTCCTGCCTAAGGAGACTCATAGACAAGTAGGGAAATAAAATGTAGAAACAGACAGATGATAGTAACACAAAGTAGAATGACATAAGAGCAGAATTGTGTGGGTAAGTGTTCAACAACTGACTCCCCTGAGTAAAAAATTTGTACCTACAAAACACATTTTAATCTGCATTGACATTTTCCCATCACTTTCTAAAGTCTAGACAGTCAACAAAACAAAACAAAAAAAAAAAATCAAGCCCCAATTTACAGTTTGCCCTTTCCAAAGAGCAAATGCTCACCCTGAAAACTTATCAATTGGATGAACTGCCTCCAGCATACCACAAGGATAAGGGCTATTTGACTCTGCCCTGACCCTCTCCTGCGATCCTCACCATGTTTTCCCTCTCACCAAATCTTTGTGACTCGGAGCCCAGGACACTTAACTCCCAGTGTGTTTCATACTCAGAAGTACAGCTTATATCAATTTATCCCAATAAACATATGGATGTCCTATTTGTGGTACCTGGGCTAGCAAGGGAATATCAGGGGGTGGGGAGAGTCAGCTTCCAAACTCTGCAGGTTTTTTCAGAAGGAGAAACTTCTAACACTGTGAGGGACGGCTGTTGGGCTCAGGCAAACTCAAGACAAACCAAGTTATATTTTGCTTTCAAGCCCCAAAGGAGAAGAGAGAAAATTGCTACTCAATTATAGTTATAATTTCACAGGCTGGGACCCAAATGAATTCTCTCAATATTCTCCTCCAAACAACTTATATAATTACACTGGTAGAAGAATTTTTAATCTATCAATAACAGTGTACTAAGCACCCATGGAGGGGCTAGCCCAGTACTAGGTGCTTTTGGATGGGGCCAGGAAAGAAGAGCCCTTAAAATAAATGGAAACTACTCATGAAAAAGCAGAGAGCAAATATGGAGCAATGATCAAGTGATAAAGCTTTCTGAAAAGTCAGAGATCAATAACAGTGTAATAATAGTTCACTTAAACAGTGTGATAATAGTTCACAGTAGCACTTTACAATTTATAAAATGCTTTTCTCTCATTATCTTCATATTTATTGTAGATATTTTGTATTTACATAGATGGTTCATATGTTATCTCCCCTATTAGAAGGGATGCTCTGAAAGCTAGGAATCTGTTTTTGTCTTTCTTTTGTATCTTCGGTACTTAAGAGTATCAGGAACATAACAAATACTCAAAAATGATTGTTGACAGATTGATTGATTGACTCTCAATAACCCTGGGTGGGGTGGCTAGGGCGCGCACAAAATGGAGAGAGTGCTGGACCTGCTATTAACACTGGCCAGATTCATAGATTAGTAGCTACCCTTACTTGCCCTTCCCCCTGGATAGATTGTGTAAATGAAGAGAAAATAGATCTTGTTTAATTGAAAAAAAGTAAAAATTATATTTTATTGAAATTGGGTTCAGAGTATCCTGAAGAATTCAATAAGTCCACGAAGTACAGAGAGTGAAATTATGGGTCAATTACTTTTGACCTTATAAATTAGCTTCATTTCTAGTCAAGCCTAGAGCTACTTCCACAGCACTATATATAGGTATGATGACCACATATTCTGCCAAAATCTCTGCCTACCAAAACTTTTGCAAAGCCTTATTAAAAGTATATTTTCTTGGCAAATAACTTTGAAAGACTTAACTTTGGTCAATGCACTGGCCATCCAAAATTCCAGAGGATTGATGAGGAAACTTGACAGAGTGGTGATAAATTCAGGATGCATAATGAGACATTGTTTGGATATGGTCAATAATGGAATTTGTTTTCTTTGACTATGCCTATTTGCTAAAAAAAGGTTTTCTTTCTCTTTTTCTTTTTTAAAATGGGGGTGGAGGGAAGGGGGAAGGAGAGAAAATAGATTTTTGTAAATTGAAGAAAATTTAAATATGCTTTCTATTCTTAAAATTGAGACCAGACTGTCCCAGAGAATTCAGGATGTGGGAGGTGTATATACTGAAATTGTGGGTCTAGTGCCTTTAGCCTTGTAAATTTCCATAGAAGCTGCATAGCCTCATCACTTTTTAGTCTCTTATTTGTACTTCATTCTTCTTCCAAAGTTCCTTCCCTTTCCCCACTACAATCATTAGACAATGTTTGACTTTACTGTAGTCCACAGGCCCAGGGAGGTGATTATACTGCCTAAAGTTAAATGACTGATTGACCTTTGGAAATGTCAGTAGCTGTAGGCAAGAGCTCCATCGTCAAGAGTCATTGGGCCAAGAAAGCAAATCTTTTCCTTAATCCGATCATTAGCAAGACATAAATTTACAAAAGGATCTCAGAGCTCAGCAGTGGCTACATGAGGCTGCCAATATTGGCAGGATTCCGGAAGAATAAGAGTCCCAAACATCCCAGACATTTTAACAAACTTTAGATACAAAATAGTCTTGTTTTACTTGAAAATAAATTTGATTGATGAGAAACAGTGCAGCATGTGTACTGAGGAAGATTTATCTTGGAGCCAGAAAGCCCTGCTTTCAAGTTCTATTGCTGACTTCTGTGACCCTGACTAAGTCTTTTAAACTCTCCATTGTACCAGACAAATCTGTAACATTTAAATTGCCGGTCTTGTTTGCTTTGATTGAAAGTTTCCTCTATAAGAATTTCCTTCTCAGACAAAAAATCACTGTATTAAGGATAAAAAAAAATCCCCAATACAATGTCTTTTGTTTTTATATCATAAAACCTTGAAGTCACAACTGTGACTTCCCTGGGGTCAGATAGTATGTGTCAGAGGTGGGATGTGGTCCTAGATCCTCCTGCTTGGATTTTGAGACCTCCTTTCTATCCCTTTTTTTCTTTTTGCCTCTCAGGGAAAAGGAACTTAAGGTTAGAATCTGAGGATTTAGAGCTGGAAGGGACTTCATAAGTCATGTAAGTCCAACCCTCATATTTTATACAGGAGACAGCTGAAGCAAAGAGAAGGAAAAGAGCTTGCCCCAAGGTCACAGAAGTAGTAAACCAAAAGGCTGGGACCAAAATCCAACTTTTCTGGTTCTAAAGCCAAATTCTATTCAAAATATTTTGTCAGAAAGATGCACAAAAATGTTATCTTTCTGTTGTGTTCCTTTTGAGTGAGGAGCAGCTATTCAGACACATTAATAAGGAAATGTAGCAACTTGGGTTTCTAGATAAATGCTATCCATGATGAACAATAAAAATCAATTCTATTTACTGGCTTCTCATGTAATATAGCTACTTGATTTCTGAAAGGTTGGCTGTTGTAGTACAGGGGAAAATGTACATATATATGCATACATTTATATATGTAAATGTTTATATATTCATCTATGTTTATATATATACATATATGCACAGACATATATTTATACAAATTTTGTTAAGTCTTTCTCCAATAGACTGAGGTTTTCTTCAGCCATGATTCCTTTTCTTTTTTTTAATAGTATTTTATTTTTTCAAATACATGCAAAGATGGTTTCCAACATTCACCTTTTCAATATCTTGTGTTCCAAATTTTTCTCTCTATTCTTTGCCTTTCCCCCTCACAGAGACAGCAAACAATCTGATATGGGTTAAACATGTACAATCCTTCTAAATATTTTTCCACATTCCTCATGTGTGCAAAAAAATCAGATCAAAAAAAGAAAAAAAAATCAAGTAAACAGGCAACAACAACAAAAGGTGAAAATCCTATGCTTCAATCCATATGCAATCTCCATAGTTCTCTTTCTATGCAAGTCTGTTGCAATTATCTTGAATCATTTCATTGTTGAAAAAATCCACAATCATCACAGTTAATCATCACATAATCCTGTTGTTACTGTGAACAATGTTCCTTCCCTTGGTTCTACTCACTTCAGCATCAGTTCATGTAAGTCCAGGTTTTTCTGAAATCATCCTACTGATCATTTCTTACACAACAATACCATCCCATAACATTCATATGACATAACTTATTCTAATCAGCCAAGTTATATGGACATTCTTTGATCTAGCAGATTCCAGAGGAGGGAGGGAGTAGTGTTCAAGAAAAGAGACTATGCTGTATCCCAAAGAGATTGTAAAACAGAAAAGGACCCACATGTGCAAAAATGCTTGTACTAGCTCTTTTTGTAGTGGCAAGGAACTGGATTATTAAAGAATGTCCATATAATTTGGCTGACTAGACCTCATTGCTTAAGACATAGAGGTAGAAAACTAATCAGACTCAATTGTGATCCCATCCCTTCTTATGACACAAGAATGGCACAGTGGCCCAGAATCAGAAAGACCTGAATTCAAACTGAACCTCAGATACTTACTAGCTATATGATTCTATACAGGTCACTTAAATTCTGTTTGCCTCAGTTTCTTCTATCGTAAATAGATAGAATAATAGTACCTACTTCCTAAGATTGTTGTGGAGATCAAATGTGATAATATTTGTAAGGCATTTAGTATAGTGCCTGGTACATGTTATTGCTGCTGTTATTGAGTTGTTTCAGTTGTGACTAACCTACTATGATCCCATTTGGGGTTTTCTTGGCAAAGATAATTGACATTTCTTTCTCCAGCTTATTTTTTAAAATAATAATAGCTTTTTATTTTTCAGAATATATGCAAAGATGGTTTTCAATATTCATCCTTGCAGAGCCTTGTGTTCCAAATTTTTCTCCCTTCCTTCCTCTCTTCCTCCACCCTTAAACAGTAAGTAATCCAGTATAGGTTAAAGATGTGCAGTTCTTCTAAACATATTTCCACATTCATCATGCTGCACAAGAAAAATCAGATCAAAAGAGAAAAAATGAGAAAGAAAAGAACAAACAAGCAAACAGCAGAGACAGAAAAGGTAAAAATACTATGTTGTGATCTACATTCAGTCCCCATAGTCCTCTCTGAATTCCAGCTCATTTTAAAGATGAGGAAGTGATGCAGACTTAAATGATTTGTTCAGGATCACATAGATAGTAAGTGTTTGAGGTAATTTGAACTCAGGACTCCCTTACTCCAATGTTGGCACTCTATCTAATATGCTGTGTAACTGTCCACCTAGCACATAGTAAGTAATAAATGTTTGTTTCCTTTCTTCTTTAGCCTTTATGCATTAAATAATGATAAAAATCTAGAATAATTATAAAAATAATGATAAAAATATGCATTGAATAATGATAAAAGATAAAAAATACTCATGAAATGAAATCTAGTCCTTCCTATGGGAGGCATGGGCTCTGAGCAGGGAAAAACCAATACAATATAAGGAAAGAAGGCTTCACGTGTTCCAAACAGCCCCTTGGTGAGACAAGGTGATATTTTCTTTCAGAAGTCTCTTTCCCTTTCCCCCAACCAGAACACCAGGGCTCTTCAGTCAGTACATCTTGAGGATGTATGGATTGAGGTTTTTAATTTTTTCTTGATGCGGTAGTGGTAGTGGAAACCAGTAGGATGGATGAAGGATGGCTTCACCACTTCTATGCTTACAAATAAAGATTGCTGGCTTAACTGGCATTTTATCAACTATAATTCTCAACCCATCATCCTTTCCAGACTTTTTCAGTAAAGAAAAGATTGATTTTCCTAATGATATTCTCAAGCCCTGCAAGATTGTGTGCTCACTCTAGTTTTGTTATTTAGCATTTTTTATTATATGCCAATTATTAGTAATTCCTGTGCTCTCTGTTACCCAAAATATTTGATTAATTGTCCCCATCCCAACATCTACCAGGGCTGTCTCATAAAGTAGGTATTTGCCTATGTGCTTATCTAGTTAGCTTGACTTGAATTCCCAGCTATATCAGAAGGCAAAAAATTTTAATCAAGTAGTTGTCCAACTAATCTATCCAGCATCATCTACAATCTAGTGATACTGGCCTTGCTCTTCCTTATACAAAACACTCATTTTTCAATTCATGCCTTTTCATCCCATATCCAGACCTCTGTCCCTCCTAATCTCTCCCTCCTAATGTACCTGATTTCCTTCTAGTCTCAACTAAAGGCTCATTTTTGGAAAAAAAAAAGTCTTTCCCTATCCTCCTTAATTTTACTATCTTCCCCCTGATATTGTCCCCAGATAATCCTTTATATATTTCATTGCACATAGTTGCTTTCATGTGATCTCCCCCATTAGATCATAAGCTCCTTGAGCACTGATTGATGCTGTCTTTTGTTTTTCTTAATGAACTTATTATTTAGTACACTGCCTAGCACACAATAGACTCAGTAGAACCCAGGCTCTCCATCATCTTTCATCCTCTTATAATTTGCTCCCAGCTCCAAAGAAGAGATGGTCAGTGGCCTTTCTTCTTGCCAAGGCTAACATATTTCACTTGTGCCTTTGATCACATATTTTCTCATCTCCTGAGGGCAATGATGTCTTTTTAATCACCAACATTCTTATTACATTATAACTCTTTTCCTTTCCATAGCAAAACCTACTTTTATCTCCACCTTCTAATCATTCTCAACCCCTTATAATCTGACTTTTGGACCCTGAGAATAATCTTAATTTCTGGATTTCTTAACAACTACTCTTATCATGATTATCAATAATATCCTTGGGGCAGCTAAGTGACACTATGAATAGAGTAGCAGCCCTGGAGTGAGGAGGACCTGAGTTCAAATCTAGCCTCAGACACTAGCTGTGTGACCCTTATGCAAGTTACTTTACCCCAATTGCCTCAAAAAACAAACAACACATACATAGCAACAGGAAGACTGTGTGATGTTCAGCTATGATAGTCTTGGCTCTTCTCAGCAATTCAGTGATCTAAGACAGTTCAAATAAACTTTGGATGGAAAATGCCATCCATATCCAGAGAAAGCACTACGAAGACTGAATGCAGATGGCAGTATACTATTTTCACCTTTTTTTTCTTCTTTTTTTTCTTGTGATTTTCCCTTTTGCTCTGATTTTACTCTTTCAACATGACTCATATGGAAATATATAAAAATGAATGTCTAAGTATAACCTATATATATATATATGTGTGTGTGTGTGTATACATATATATGAAAAAATGCTCAAATTTATACAAAATATGACCACCAAAAATATTTGCTTTGCTGTTAAAAACAAACAAATAAATAATATCCTCAGTATCTGATGTCTTTTAATGTTGTGTTCATATCTTAGATGCTTCTCCATGACTGTTGATTGTGACTTTTTTTCAAGGTATCCTTTTCTCCCTCCTCTCACGGCTCTCTCTTGATTTCCCTCCTAGTTGTCAAACCAATTCCCAGTCTCCTTTTTTAGCTTCCCATCAGTCCATTTAAGCTTTCATATGACCTCTCTAAGCTTTTATGTTTAGTTCTTTTTGTTGGTCTTCCTAGAATCTTTCTTAGTGATATAATTTGTTCTCAGTAAAGTTATCCTCTCTGCACATAACTACAAAATCAACCTGATTTCTTCCCTTAACTCCAGTTCAACATTTGTTCCTTATGTCAAATGTATTAATGTTTAAAGTAGAACTCCTTATCTTCTCTAAATTCATTATTTTAAATTTCTTTTGTAGGGGCATTGTCATTCCTCTAATCAACTAGACTCACAGCCTCAGTCATCCTTCATTTTCTTTCTCTTTCTTTCTCTATCTAAATTCTTCCTCTATAACAACTTTTGCATTTTGCCCCTTCTCTCCATTCTTAGAGTCATTATCCTAATTCAGACCCTTTCCTCCTTTTATTGAATTATTACAGCAGTCTCTTAATTGGCCTCCCTAATTCTATTTTCCCCCCTCATGAATTCATACTTCACACAACTGCCAAAGTAATATTCCTTCATCTGACCTTGACACTCTCTTGCTTAACAATCTTCACTGGCTGCCTATTACCTCTTACTCCTCAAAACTTGGCATTTAAGCCCCTTCACACTCTAGTTTCAGACTGCATTTCTGCACTTATCTCATATTATTCCCATTGGGACATTTTACATCCTAGCCAAACTGATTCAATGACTTCCAACAAAGTCAGCATTCCACTTTCATCAACTCATTAGTTAAATCTACCTCTTCCTTATCTCCATTTTTTTGAGGTAATCAGATGGCACAGTTACTAGGCAACTTTCAGTCTTAGTTCCTCATGTATAAAGTAGGGATTGCAATAGCAAATATCTCACAGGGTGATTTCAAAGACCAAATGAGATAACACAGAGTGCTTTGCAAATTTTAAAGTGCTATATATATATATTTTTTTTCTTTTTAGAATTCTAAATTTCTTTCCAGTCTTAGCTCAGATATCATCTTCCAATGTCAAATCTTCCCTAATCTCTTCAGTTGTTAATGCTCCTTTCCTCCTTTAAATACATTTTACTTATTTAGGTGTAGACATTATATTTATCATATCATTTACAAGAATATCAGTTTTATGTTTATGAAGTTAACATAACTTCACATTGCTTTCTTAATGCAAGGAGGAGTGGGGAAGAAGGGAAAGAATCTGGAACTCTGTTTTAAAAACATATGTAAAAAATTATAACATAATATAGTGTATATATATATTACATTTGTATATAATATGATAAAGTTCACACAAAAAAAGAATATCAGTTTTAAAAGAGCAAAAATTTCCTTTTCACCCTTTTATCTTAGGAATGTAGTTGGCACTTAACGAAGTTCAATTGATTTGAGTTGAAGGAATTATCTAGATGGGAAAATGATATTAATGGAGGTTCTGTGATTCCTTTGAAAGCTGTTTTTCCAAAATGGAAGTTTCTGATAAACATAAGAATGATGGAATGGAGGGATCCATTTTGCACCAGAGGGTGTATAAGGGGGAATAGTGGGAAATTATCTTGAAATGGTGAGGTAAGGGACCTGATAATTAATTTTCTCTATCCATCCATACACAGATACACATTGTATAATTGGGATGTGACTGATAAATCTCTCTCAGATATGCCCTTGCATTCTCAGAGCTATGCTAAAGCCCAAGAAGATTTGGGAAATGGTATAGTAAGCTAAATGTCAGTGATCCTTTATCTAGTCCATAAAAAGTCTCTCAGTGTCCTATTTCTAATAAAATTGGATCTCTAGGAGACTTCTGTGGTCTCAAGCTACTAGTACTGAGGCATTCCTGGAAAGAAACTGGAAGAAAAGCCTGGCCAATGGGTGTATTGAAGCCCAGGCAGACTGAGCCCACCCTTCAAAGACGGTCAGAAGAAGCCATCTGGAAAAGGGGAGAGTTTAAGGAAAGTACTTTTTAGAAAAAATTCTTTATCAATCATTGTGCCAGTTAGTCACAGACATTTCTGTAGACTTTCACGTCTCCAAAAACCTTAGGCAGTTTTGTTGATCTCAGAATGACTGCACAATTCAATCCTATAAGAAAGAATGTGCTGTCATCAGAGCTTATAAATCCTCATAAATGGGCAAATGCCTTTTTCATGGGGTTTTAAGGGATTCCCCTGGGCCTCCTTTCCTCCTCTCCATGTAGTGGATTAACTCCAACTTCTTAAACACATGCATCATAAAAACAGCTTTGTATCCTGGTTCAAAACTTCAACCTGTTAAAACTCAGGTACAATCAGCTTCAGGATAGCAATTCAAGTCATCCAAACTGTCCTTAGAGATTCACCACCAAGGGACCAAGGAGAATGTTTGGAATAAGAGTTGATTGAGATCAATCTAGGAAATTCCATAGAGGAGGCAGCTTGTTATGTGATTTTGCATCAAAATTCACCAGTGTAATGAAGACATCCCCCTACGTGTACATTATATAAACAACTTGATAACATGTTTTCCCAAATGCAGTATAGTTTATACCATCGCAGGGTTACACAAAAAAAGTTATAAAAAGGTACCAGGGTACAGATCTCTCTTTTCAATAAATCAATGCTTATTTTGGATACTAGATTTGTTAAAATAGTAATATTTATATTAATATTATAATAATATATAATATATAATAATACTAATAATATTAAATTGTCTAGGGAGAAATTCAGATTTGATAAGTTACTTGGGAAATTCCATCATTCAATGCCCTAGGCTAACGTTTCTCAGTACAACCAGCATTAGATGCTCTATTATATTTATTCCAGATCAATTTTTCCTCTTTCTCACCTCCAGCACTCCTTAAATGATTACATGGCCAAAAGTTTTATTCATCAGGGAAAGGAAGTTGAGCATAAAAAGAGAAACTGTGGAGAAGAAATCTTCTTGCTACAGGCAGTGGAAATTGGGCAGCCAGTGACTTTTTTACTGAAGGAAGCATGAAGGGCATAGCAATTGTAGAGATCTCCCTCCTCTGGAGAGTCATCTCTGAAGTGGTCATCTAACCTGAACTCTATTTACTCTACAGCATAAGGATCACCTCCTATAGCTGGATCAGAACCATTGTTGGTTTTCACAGTCTTTTGGTTTACAAGGTTTGGGAAAGAAAAAAGTGGCAGCTAGCATTTATAATAATTGATAGCATTCATATAGTGCTTTAAAAATGAGGACAATAATAGCACCTAAGACCAAGGATTGTCTTGAGGATCAAATGAGCCAATATTTGCAAAGTTCAGGTGAGGAAACTGAGGTTGAGGGGAGATTAAATAACCAATTAATGATCTTTATCAACCACCTTGATTTGCTCAAGCCCCCTGGGAAAGCCAGATTGACATGGGAATCAGAATCACCTAAGCAGAAGACAAACTGAATATTCCTTAAACTGGGCACGTTAGAAATTCCTTGCCACATTTGCAGATGAACATAGAATTCTCCTTGCTATACCACAGAACCTGATGACCAAACCTGATAACCACCACAATATGCCCAGCGTAGGGATAACCTGATTAAACCACTATGCAATTTCCCCCCTCCCCATCTTTGATTTTTGTCTTTCTAACTCTTGCTGCCTGAGTCCACTCTGAGTTCTGTGTTCTTATGTACATATATGTGTGTGTATGCATATATATATGCTTATCTGCTTTCTTAGGAGAAATAAACCTACCAATACAACCTAACTGTGTTTGTCTTTCTTAGACTTAACTCTGAAAAAAGTTGACAATACCCACAGTTGGGTTTGAACTCAAATCTTTGTACCTTCCTAATCTCTTCATTTATTATGCCCTCCAGTTACCTCACAAAAACATGTTGCTAAAGGAAAAACAAAATATGTACTTCACATGTTTCCCTCCCTTCACATGGAGAATATGCCTGCTTCTCTCAAAATTTGCTTGTCTCTCTTAGCTACTTCTTTCAAGAATATTTCTACAATTCATCTGAGTCACCTACTCACACAACCTCCAGATTTCCTCTCCAAAATATCTAAGGTGGGGTATTCTGAAATTGTTGTACCTTGAGGGCAGGGATATACTAGGGACATTTACCATGTAGTTTTCCTTCCAGAACTGTACTTTCTATTAAGATATTTGGCATCAGAGAAAGAACACTTGATTTAAGAGTCAGAACTGGGTTTTGATTCTGCCAATGAGTCTTTGTTTCCTTCACCAAGTCATAAACTCAAATAAGAGTCTTTAGCTGACAGAGTTAGAAGATACGATTGAGAAAATTTAGTTTCTCTCTCCTTTTTTAGATGGGGAGGTAATTTTCTCAATATCAGATTGTGAATTTGTGACAAGGTCAGAAAGTACATCAGGTCATTCACTTTAAAATTCAATGGGTTGTTTTTTTGTGTCAAGGTTTTGTTTTTTTTTTTTTTAATTTTTTTTGGCTTAAGTTTCATTTTCCCAAGATATATTGTCTTAGCATTTTTGTTATTGTTGTTGTTCTTTTGCATTTAATCAAGCCCTTAATGGGTTTTTTCCAGAATCCACCCTTTGGATTTGGTTACTAAACCAAGGGTTCTCTTCTCCACCCTACTTGTATTCCCTTCCCCCCATCCTGGAGATTTTGCTTTTAAATAGCCTCTTATTGGGGCTAAATAATTTTAGTTAAACAGAATAAAAACAGAGTCTAGTTTTACTGCCCAATATGTTATCACTCTAAAAAAGCCCTGAAGGGATGAGAAGCTATGTAAGGGGGAAAAATTGGTCTTCCAAAATTCCTCACTTCAGTTCCTCCAAGAAAGTCAGGAAGCTTCTTTTAGCAAGGAAATTCTAAAGTTAAAACTTGACCTCAAATAGTCTAGTACCTCAAATGCACTATTTAGGTATTTATTCTGTTATGGGGAAGCTCCTTCTCTCTTTCCTATGTCATATATCTAGAGTTAGAAAAAACTTCATAAGTCTTTTGCTCCAAACTGAAGCTGAGGCAGGTTAAATGATTGCATGGTTAGTGATTCCCCCTTTCTATTTTTGAATGACACTATTGATTTAAAGGTCCTTTCAGCTGGAAAAAGAAGCAATAGTAAAAAAGAAAAAAAATTAGGGGATAGGGACTCAACCTGGAATTTTATTAGTATAGGGAACTCCAAGGTGAGAAACTCCCTCTACAAATGAAGCTCACCACTTGCATGCAAGTATTAAGTTGCAAAGCTTGGATTCAAAGCCAGGGCTTCTAACTTAAAAACCAGGGCTTTTCCTAATGTACTAGGCTATCTCCCTTCCAGCCAGTTTTCCTTTTCAGTAAGGATATTTGTTTTTACTTCATTATACCAAGTTAGGGCAATTCTAGAGAGAGAGAATTTCAAGGTATCCTATTTGAGATTGAGTGGTGATGATGCTGATGACTACTATTGATGTAGACTTTGAGCTTGCTCTCTTCCTTTGTCAGGGAGAAGTCCATCTGGCTATTGATGTGCTGCAACTTTTAGAGGAGATGTGGCAATAACCTTAAGGCCATCTGACCTTGGGAGTGATGACGGTGAAAATGATATACTTCTTCCCATAGGTTATACTGCCCCAGTTTACTCTATATGACCAGCACACTATGGCTATAGATATTGCTGGTTGTCAGATAATAGCCATTGGTGAAACTACAGAGTTTCTGAGACTAATGAGCAACAATAATGAGGTGCTTAAAGTTGACGAAGACTCAGAACAAAATTAAATGTTCACCACTTAATCTAGTGACATTTCAAGCTTAAAAACACACTTTCAGAAGATTTCCCAGTGAGTTCTGTCCAAAGAATTATGGGTATTATACCTGGGCTAAAAGTCAGAACCAGGCCATTCCTCAACTCTACCTCTAAGCCATAAAATTATCTTATCAGTGCCATGAAGCACTTGATTTCTCTCACTTTTCCTCATAAATTTATCTTCTTGCCCCTGGTTCTTTGCTAACTTCTTTTGGAATTTAGTCCATTGTTAGTGACATAATAAATCTTTGCCCTTTAACTTGGAGATAAACTGAGTTTGCAAGTTCTTTCACCATACATGTGACTGACCTGGAGACTTTAATATTGTTGGGGTGTCTTCTACCTTAACAGCTATTATCAGACATAATGAAGTCCCAGATTTTCCTGTTTGTAAGACTGGAATTCTTTATCAGCCTCCATTATCTCTCTTCTCCCCGACCCCCAGCCTCTGGGTATCTTTAAACAACCTTTGAGATTTTGATTAGCATATATTTTAGACTGGTCTGAGACCTGGTCTGCCAGGTGCATTTCATCTGGCTCCTCCTTGTTCTCTCCCTCTACCTACCTCTACCAAATTTTCTCCTGAGAAACCCCAAGATTTCTCTCCAAGAAACCCCTTATAAAAATGTGCTCACCCTGTATCCCAAAGAGATCTTAAAGGAGGGAAAGGGACCCACATGTGCAAGAATGTTTGTGGCAGCCCTTTTTGTAGTGGCTAGAAACTGGAAACTGAATGGATGCCCATCAATTGGAGAGTGGCTGAACAAATTATGGTATATGAATGTTATGGAATATTTATGTTCTGTGAGAAACGACCAGCAGGATGATTTCAGAGAGGCCTGGAGAGACTTGCATGAATTGATGCTGAGTGAAATGAGCAGAATTAAGAGAAATTATACACGGCAATAACAAGAATTGATCATTCTGATAGACATGGCTCTTGTCAACAATGAGATGATTCAGGCCAACTCCAATGACCTTGTGATGAAGAAAGGCATCTGCAGCCAGAGAGAGGACAGTGGGAACTGAATGTGGTTCACAATATAGCATTTTCGCTGTTTTTATTATTGTTTGCTTGCATTTTGTTTTATTTCTCTTTTTTATCTGATTTTTTTTGTGTAGCATGATAATTGTAAAAATATGTAGAGAAGAATTATACATGTATGACATATATTGGTTTACTTGCCATTTAGGGGAGAGAGTGGGGGGAAGGGGTGAATGTTGAAAATGATCTATGTATATGTTTTGAAAATAAAAAGTTTTAATTAAAAAAAAAGAGGTGCCCAGAATGAAGATCTTTGCTAAGTCCTTTTCAGAACTAAGCCCACTATGAGGTATTGTCTCTCTCTCCTTCCTCATAGTGTCTTCCCTTTAATGGAGTCTATCTCCTTACTAGAGCTAACTCTGGCTGGCCTGTTAAACTTCTATGGATTTAACCAGCCAGTCAATGGTCTAC
This sequence comes from Myrmecobius fasciatus, assembly GCA_023553655.1. Classification (NCBI taxonomy): domain Eukaryota; kingdom Metazoa; phylum Chordata; class Mammalia; order Dasyuromorphia; family Myrmecobiidae; genus Myrmecobius; species Myrmecobius fasciatus. The sequence goes on from JAJPUD010005700.1 coordinate 68,849, forward strand.
CCAGGACTCATGGCATATTCCTTTAATGGACTCTTTCAAACTCCTTTTCTTGGTAACTCTATTGGACTCCCAATTTTATTTCATACTTGCCACTCTTGGTGCCTATTTTACCTCTTCATTTTGTCTATAACCTCTTTCCCTAAATAAACAAAGAGAATGGCCATTTTGAATTTGTCATGTTTATTTTGAACTAGGAATTTCTACCCTGACCTCATCATTCAATGATGATGATGATACCTAGTAAAGGATAAAATATAAAGAGTAAACCAGGAAGATTTGGGATTTAAGTCCTTCCTTTGACACATATTGACTTAAGTCACTTTTTGGAGGTCATTTAAATCTCTCATTTCTCTTGTAGGTAACTCTCTAAGACTCAAGTTTTAAAGGTGATGAGCTTCATTGGTAGGAGTTTCTCACCTAGGAGTTCCCTATACTAATAAACTTCCAGGTTGGTTCCTTATCCCCTAATTTTCTTTCTTTTCTTTTTTATTATTGCTTCTTTTCCTAACTGAAAGGACCTTTAAACCAGTGATGTCATTCAAAAATAGAAAGGGGAATCACTAATATATATATAAGGATCCCTACATATTGACTTAGAATAGCATTTATTAATACTATCTGCATTTTATTGTATTATTATTGATGTTAATCATTTTAATATGGTTATGTTCACACTTGGAGATAACACTTGCTGGCATTTTTTAACACCTCTGCTTTAAATATAAGACATATTTTTTCATGAGAGATAATGAGGAAAAATTATAAAGAACTCTGGATTTCAATTCATAAAACTGGGTTCAGGGAATGGCTCTGTTTCTAATGTACATTGAGCAAGTCATTTAATGGGTCCTCATTCTCTTGTTCCTAGAATGAATGGGGTTGACTAGATTATCTTTAAAGTATCTTTTAGCTTCAATCTATGTTCTTCAGGACAAGTTCTTCTGGCAGTTTGGATGTAAAAGTGCTCACTGGGAATGGAGGAAATAATGAAAGAATGATAGTCATGTTTTAATCATTTAAAGAACAAAGAAAACTTGTTATAAAGAAAGCTTTGTCAGGCCCAAGGTTGGATGTACTTAGGTCTATTGACAGGGACTCAGAAGACTTCTCAGCTTGTATCAGCTTGACCATGGTCTAAATGACAGGTCTTTCAAACAGAGAGAGGAAATGAGAAGACTGAGTCTGAAGCCATTTTTTGCATGTCTTCCTTGCCTTGTCCCATATAAAAGTCACTCTTTACAATGTGAGTACTACTGGAGTGAGCTAATTGGACGGGTAATTGATGTAGCATTCTGATCCAGCAAGATTGAAATTTTCGGAGACATTGGGACAAATTACCTTTAGATTCTCCTGTAGCCATAAAAGCTTTTACTGTTTTGTAATTTTCCATTTTTGCTGCTGGCATATTTGCATATTGCTTAACAATTTATCTCTAGTTATTTGTCCAATATTATCCATCTCTTGTTAATAAATTAAGACAGCTTACATTAAGGCTTTGTAGTTTCTCTGCTTTGTTTCTGTCACTTTTAGTTATTTGCTAGGCATTGCCTCTCAGGCAGTCATAACCCTGACTAACACTTCAGAGAGCCCACATAGAAAGGTCTGCTTATGGGGCACTGGTATATGAGAATGATTTTGTTGCTAACTTCCTCTTCTTTGAAAAGAAAATGGATCCCTATAGAGGGAAATGGATATGTATTTAAGCTCCTATAGTGAAAATTATTTCAATGGGGAATTTCATTTTCATGTAAAATATTCCCTGTATATCCTAGCTTACTAGGGTAGTATCAGTAAGATAGTTTTGGCTCCACCAAGTCAGTCTATGGGTCTCAATTCTTTCTCAGTAAAGGCAATAGTGAAACTAGAAGAATTCTTGGGTTTGTCCAGTTCTTAGCTCTGTAAGTCCCTCTCATTCCTATACAAGCATCAGAACCACCTAGGTTTTCATCTCACCTTTGCCACTAACTCAATAATGTGACTTTGGACAAACTACTTCACCACTATGTCTCTCACTTTCATTATAAAATGAGAGGGTTGGACTAACTAATGTCAAAGGTCTCTGATTCTTGTCTCACTGTTTATTGGAATCCAATATTACCATAAGTTATTTGGATAATGCAGGGCAAGTTGGACTTCCAATAGAGTACATACCCGTAGTACCATGAGGCTAGATATCTATATTCATCTTTAGGACGAAAGAGGAATGAAATGAAGAGTCTAGAGGGCTTGCTCCTCAAGTAATTCCAAATATGTCTTAAAGATTTGTGAGAGAATTGAGTGTTAGAGAGAGCAGTCTTCTGGAGAGTAAAGGATATAATGGTCTCACTAGTGCACATAAAAGCATTTGTCTTGGGGGTCACCTCTTCATGTAAATCAGGGGTGAAATAGCAGATAGTGAGGGAAGGCATATGAGAAATGTTAGATAAGAAGGAGAGGAGAAGATGGAAACAAATGGCTTCAATTTGTTTTCAGTAGAAAATGAGGCAAAAATGAGAGGATGGAGGAAGGAAGGGAATGGGAATTCTAGAGAGATGAAGAGGTTTGGTTAAATGTCTCTAGTGATGGAGTAGTTAATTGATTAGGGAGATCTAAGAGGATTGCCTTACCACAGCAAGGCCCAGTTGGTGTTTTGTAATATAAACTTGTAGTGGACCCAGTCAGCACAGTCTACTGATTTTCTCCAGCTTTCATAAACCAGTACATGAATGGAAATGAAGGTAGAGGATAGCAGGAGTCAATCCAAGACTGAGGCTTGGCAGGGCAAGCTTTGGAGGGAAGAATATAGTATCAATTTCCCTTTGGAGGGAAGAATATAGTATCAAGTTCAACTTCTTCACCAAGTGGTCATATTAGAGAAGGGGGGAAAGTATAACCAATTCAAGAATGATGACCTAAGAAAGAACTAAAGAGTGGAAGAATTTGGGGTCAGGGTAAGGACAAAGAACATTGTTTGAGCTTATAAGGCAGAAGGAAAGATGGAATGACAAAATTTTGTGATCACATAAAAGAATTTCAGAATTAATGAATTTGGAAGTAGAACACTTGTGATAGTAAGATAAAAGCATGTGATATCAAGTATTCTTGTATGTAGCTGAGGTGGAATGGAGGTCATGGGTAATTTGTAATTAATTAGGGTTTTTGGAGAAAATTATTAATATGCAATATTAACCCTAAACTGTGTTAAAACATACTTTAAAGTTTTCCTTGTTCCAGATTCTTATATTAGCTTATATCATCTTAGAAGAGAAAGAATTTTAGGAAAGTATAGAAAAACTATGCCAATTTGGACGTACTCTCTATGTTAGAAATTATTTGAATAAAAAATGATAAATCAAATGAAATTATTTCTGGCAGACATGCCTAAAATGAGAGTAGAGTAATAATGTTTTTCTTTTTCCTTAAATATTCATATCCATAGATACTTAGACACATACTTTATTTAGTTGGCCTCTAAAAGGAATGATTTAGGGATAGAATCATCCCCATAATTGGGTAAATTCTGTTCTGGGTAAGTCTGGGTATAGAATCTTGGGTTCTGGGCCATAGGTTTTTTTAATACAATAATAGTGTTTGGATTGGGTGATTTCTAATATCCCTTCAAGCTCTAAATCTTATGATTTCAAGACTTGTCTAACTTATACCTATTCAAGCATCTGACCACACAATTTATGCCTCAAGCACAGTAGTAGTAATTTCTTCCTGTAATAGCAGTGAGGTAGTGCACCTCAAGGGAGTACATCCTTCTGGCTGGGCAATGAGCCACATATTGATCCAAGGACACAGATAGACTGTTTCTATAGTAATAAAAACACTACAATGGAAGCCAAGCTGGGGAGTCTGAACACCTGAGTTTTAATGGTCACTCTACCTTCCTTGTCTCTTCCATAAAGCTGTTCTGAAGATCAAATGAGATAAGGAATATCTGAGTACTCTGGAAAGCATGGCTCCAGGATTTCAATTGAGTACTGGTATTATTATTATCATTGTGCAGTTTGTATATGATGAAACCTATCCTTAGATGAGTGAATTAGAGATTGGTGAGGAGGAGGGAGGATTCTTTGATGCTGAATGCTTTAGAGGAGCATAACTGAGCCATATTTGAGTAAAAGAATTGTTTTCTAGCATAGATGTCTAAATTCAGAAGGCAGCAAAGCAGTTATGGAGAATGGGTTATTGAAGGAAAAACTTGGAACTCCTTAGAAGGTGCTTAAGAACACATTAAATTTATTCAAATCGATAAGCATTTATTAAGCTCCTGCTATATTAGGCCCTAAAGCAGATGCATAAATTAACCAGACATAGTCCATGCCCTAAAGAAATCTATAGTTTAATGGGATTGGAATGTTAGAGAATTTTGTTTTTAAGGAAACTTGCTTTTTTCACAAGCTTTAAAACTGCCTTCAATAGTGATCCTACTGACTTTACTATCCTGGCCTCTTTTCTGAACAGAGTTCAAGCTTAGGTTACAGGTGGGTTTCTTCTTTCCTAAAAGGAAGGATGTATTTGGCTGGCAAGTAATGATTACGCTATGCTGGAAACAATTGTTATGCTCAGTCCTTGCCTTGAGTAGGGTGAACAGTCACTTCTAAATCCAAAGTCAATGAAAAATTTGTGCTTCCTTCTTCATGGAAACAAAGCACAAGTGTATGTGCACACTCTTACATGTACACATTTTACCTGATTCTAGCTTTATATTAATTCAATAAAATATCAAGAATATTTACCCCACAGCCTAATTAAGGTAAAACTTGACTGCCATTCCCAGTCTTTCCCAGGGTACCTTTGCCAATCCTGTGTCATTCCTACTAGATACAAAGCATAAATCTTATGAGCAGAGCATCTGGAACATTGCTTCAGTGTTTGTGCCTTTGTGCTTTAGGATTCCTTGGCTATGTAGGGGTTTATCTCTTGTTCTTAGCTTCTCAGGTTCTGCTATGAAATTTCTGCTATTTTCATTGTTGAGAAGACAAGATACTGTCCTTTTTTTCTGCTTCTAAATCAATGCCTTCAGGTATAGGGACATTTCCCTTAGTTGAGGAGACAGAAAGGATTGGTCAGATGTGTGACAATTCTTAGCACACCTAAGACTCCCCAACTATGCTCAACTTGTATTTGCAGATGATAATTTATCTTGTATATACTCATGTAAAGATGTACATAGGCTCTAATAATGAGATTGTAATGGAAAATCTTCAGGAATGCAAAAAGTGACATCACTACAACCTCTATCAATATGTATCTGCTATCTATTGTTGTTCAGGCATTTCAGTCTTGCTCAATTCTTTATGATTCAGTTTGGGGTTTTCTTGGCAAAGATACTGGAATGGTTTTCCATTTTCTTTCCCAGGTCATTTTCCAAATGAGGAAACAGGCAACCAGTGTGATTTACTCAAGGTCACACAACCACTAAGTATCTGAGGCCAGATTTGAATTTAGGAAGATGAGTCTTCCTGACTCCAGGCCCAGCACTCTACCTATTGTACCACCTGGCTACCCTATCTGCTATGTACTACAAACATCTTTTTCTTTTATGAGAAGTCTCCAAACAGAGTATCTTGTAGATAGATAGATAGATCATGATTAACACATTATGGTCATTCATGCAACCTATAATTTTTCCACCATCTTAAAAAGGTTTTACAGTCATATACTCTTCACAAAGGTCATATGGTAAAAGATTAAAAAGGAAGTTTACAAAATAGCATTAGCTTAATTAGCTTAGATTGACTTTTCTCCCCACATGCCAAACTCATGTAGACTCATCTTTCTCAGCTCTTTTCTCTCTAACTGAATGAGTTATCAATCAACAATCATTTATTGTCCTCATCTTGATGGTAGTCCATCTCTGGCTCAAACTGGGGACTTTAGCAAAGCAATACTTTTGGGAGTCTCAGACTTTTTGAGTTTGCTATCTCGACCTTTTATTTGGAAGGTGTGGGAGGCCAGGGTCTCTGCAAGATTCTTTCTTCTCTCCTATACCCTATCACTCCTTCATTGACAACTCCATTCTCCTTTGTTTCAATATTCTTTATTAACTTCAAAGTATCTACCTTTCCCCAAACCCATTGATCAGGATATGGAAACATAATATTAATGCCCTCTGGTTGTCTGTATAAGAGAAATTTTTTTTTCTATTTGGTCTCCAAGTTGTCTCCCCTTGGGCCCTGCCTCCCTCACCCTTATTTGAAAGTCTTTGATGAAGAGAAAGTACTATCTCACAGAGATTCTCAAAGAAATAATCTCTTTAACTCTCTCTTCTTTCTCTGTGAACTTCTATTCCAGGCTAATCTGGTTGAAGAAATCTCTGCCCTTTATATCCTCCCCAACCTCTTCTAGACAATGGAGATTGGTTATGTCTTTTTTACATGGTAAACTTTAAAAAGCGCTAGATTTGATGTCATGGAAACATCAGCAGTATGAAAGTCAGAGAACCAGAATTCAAGAAATCTATTCTGATTTTTATAAACCACTTCTCTGATCTAATTTCTTTACCTATAAGAAAAGGATAATAATGTGAATAATGATCAACTCACAAAAGTGTAGTGAAATAAGCATTTTGTGAACCTTAAAGAATTAAATGTATGTAAGACAAATCTATGATCTGACTTTAGAAGAAATACTCTTTCTTTTCCTCTTATTTCTTTCTTCTGTGAACAGTTCTATTCCAGGGTTTGGGGAATTTTGCTGTTTTCATTTGCCCTCTTCACTTCTAGATATAAAAAGTGAGGTCCCAGAAGCAAAAGCTTGAGACTTGCTGACCTTGGAGCCAGAACAGATATTGCTGCCAGCTCAATGGAGAAATCCTGAGATGCTGAGATCCCAGAATATAAACTCAGGATTGGAATTGGGGCTGAATTTAGAACTCTACAGGACTATGCCACATATAATCTGAATTAAACAATGAACTAAATGGCTCCTCCTCTCTCCAGAGACTGAGAGGTTATAAGGGAAAATGTACCTCCTGGGTATTGTGGAGATGTTTGTATGTTTTTTCATGCCTTACTCATGAAATAATTACTAAAGTTAATCTAACTTTTTTTTAGTAATTTTTTTATTAAACCTTTTTATTTGTATAACATATGTATGGATAGTTCCTCAGCATTGATCTTTACAAAGCTTTCCGTTACAAATTTTACCCCCAGTCCCTCCCCTCCCTTAGATGGCAGGAAGTCCACTACATATTAATAATGTTAAAATACTTGACAAGTTGTGCAAGAAAAATCCTGTCTACAAAAAAAAAGAAAGAAAATCAGAGAAGGGAAACACAATGCAAGCAAACATCAATAGAGAGCATAAAAATGTTATGTTGTGGTCCACATTTCATATCCCTCTCTCTGGGTGTATATGGTGTTCCTCACTGAACAATTGGAACTGGTTTGAGACATTTCATTGTTGCAGAGAGTAATGTCCATCAGAATTGATCATCATGTAATATTGTTGTTGCTGCGTATAATGATCTCCTGGTTCTGCTAGTTTCACTCAGCATCAGTTCATGCAAGTCTCTCCAGGCCTCTCTGAAATAGTCCTGCTAGTCGTTTCTTACAGAACAATAATATTCTATAATGTTCATATACCATAATTTATTCAGCCACTCTCTAACTGATGGGCATCCATCAGTTTCCAGTTTCTAGCCAATACAAAAAGGGCTGCCACAAACATTCTTGCACATGTGGGTCCTTTCCTTCCTTTCTGATTTCTTTGGGATATAAGCCCAATAGAAACACTGCTGGGTCAAAGGGTATGCACAGTTTGATAACTTTTAGAGCATAGTTCCAGATTGCTCTCCAGAATGGTTGGATCCGTTCACAGTTCCACCACCAATGTATGAGTGTCCCAGCTTTCCCACATCCCCTCCACCATTTGTCATTATCTTTTCCTGTCATTTTAGCCAATCTGACAGGTGTGTAGTGGTACCTCAGAGTTGTCTTAATTTGCATTTCTCTGATCAATAGTGATTTGGAGCAACTTTTCATATGACTAGAGATGGTTTTAATTTCATCATCTGAAAATTTTGCATATCCTTTGACCATTTATCAATTGAAGAATGGCTTGAATTCTTATAAATATGAGACAATTCTCTATATATTTTAGAAGTGAGGCCTTTATCAGAACCATGAAATGTAAAGATGATTTCCCAATTTGATGCTTCCCTCCTAATCTTGTCTGCATTAGTTTTATTTGTACAGAAACTTTTTAACTTAATATAATCAAAATTATCTATATGGTGTTCAATTAAGAGTGTTAATCTAACTTTTAATTGTTTAAATTAACTAAAGTACTGTTGTATCTAAGAGAAATGGTTCATAGTCTAAAAGAATTCAAAGAGAATTTAAAGTAACTTTATTGATGCAAAAGTAAGTGGATTAATCTCTGGGAAGAGTCTATCAAAGTGGTAGAAAGTTGGGAAAGCTTATATACTGAAATTTGTAGCTTCAATCAGAGCTTGCATATAGGAACAGGATATGTGGCAAGGATGTAAAGTATAGTTAATACATAAGGAAGCAGGATGTGTTTTCAGCAAAGTGCTGTCAACAGAGAAGAATTGAGGTTTTATTAGCAAGATAATATCAACTTGGATGAGGCTTTGTTATTCCCATATTCCTTAGTTGGATGTGCAGTTTTGAGTAGAGTAACATCTTAAAACATGGGTAAAAGGTCATCCTGAACACTGGGCTCTGACCCATTAGCACTTTGCACCTCCTAAAACTGAGGGAGCACAATCAGTGGGTGTTTGAACCAGGGACAGACATGAAAGATTCCCAGATCAACCCTCAAGAAGGAGTAAAATACATGTATCTTCATAGCCTTATTCATGGTCTTGTACATAGCTTCAGGTACAGGGCCTTTAGGTAGTGGAGGCCAGAGTAATTACTGTTACAACAGAAAAACCAGGATTAGGGTCTTGATTCCCAGTCCTGTGCTCTCTCTATTGGGTAACACGGTTTCCTAATATACAGGCTGTGATCTGTTTCAGTCTTGTCACTCCCTAGACCTCTCTAGACCATTCAACCATGCCCTTACCTCAATTCTTCTTCTCTGCCCTTTCTACATCCCCTTTATGTAATGTCCTCTATCATTAGAATATAAACTTTCGGAGGGCAGGTACTATCTTGTTTGCTTGTATTTGTATACCCAGTATTTAGCCTACTGGTGGAGTAAATGCTAAATAAATCTTCTATCTGCAATCTATTCCCTAAATTGGATCTTTTCTCAATAGCTTTTAGGCAGCATGGTTTCCTTCTATTATCCAGTCCAGTGAATCCTAAAGTCCATTCTGGGAGTTACAGAAGACCCCTTGTTGTTTGAAGGGGCATTGAAAAGTCATTATTGGTGGAATGTATTTGGGTGACAATTAATGGAGCAGAAGTGATATAATCATGAAAATACACTATTGACCTCCTGAAAAGGAAGTAATAGGATGAAATAGATTCAGAGTGTGGAAAACAGATTAAAAGCTTAATACAGCATAATATAGTAGTAGGAATTTCAACTATCCAGACTCCTGCTGGAGAGGCCAGGAGTGAAATAGTCTATAAACTATTGGCTTTCTTTAATGAGTTTCTTCCATCAAAAGGTGGAAACAGCAAACATAATTGCTGTCCCTGAAACTGGTCTTCATCTATAAGCTGCAGTTGATTGCTAAAGTAGAAATGATGGACTTTGGTTTATGATAATGAAGAAGGGAAAATTGGAAAAAGTTTGACTTTTCCCTTATATTTGGAGAGGAGAAATTTCAAAGAATTCACAGGAAGAATAAATAGAAACTTAGGAACAAAAAAATGTGCAAGTGAAATTAGTCCAGCCAGGACAAAAAGTTTTCAAGGATTGGAGACAAATTAAATACAAATTAAATTGATTGAGATGAGGGTGAGAAATGAAAGTTATTTAAAGAAACTGATATAATAAGGACTCACTGACAAAGAGTTTTTTTAAAAATATACACAGAGAATGAAAACAATATTAGGTAAATACAAAATCTTCTGTTTGGCATTCAAAGACCTTTCCAATCTACCTTCTTCCTTTTTTCCCACTTTTCTTATATCTCATTCTCCAACATGTACTCTTCTGTCAGTGACACTAGCTGTTCCATGAACATGCTCCTGGCACTTTCTTTGGCTGTCTCCTATGTCTGCAAGGCTCTCCCTCCTGTACTCTGACTGTAGAGCTCCCTGGCTTCCTTGAATTGTCAACTAAATTCTACTTTCTAGAGGAAGTCTTCTCAAACCTTTCTTAATTCCAGTACCTTCCCTCTGTTAATAATTTCTTATTTATTTTGTATTTAGCTTGCTTTATATATACATACATATATATATGTTTATTTGAACACCCCCCCCAATAGATTGTAAGCTTATTCAAGGGCAGAAACTGTCTTTTGCCCCTTTTTGTATCCCTAACACTTAGTACTATTCTGGCATATGGCAGGCTTATAATAAATGTCTATTGATTGATTGATATAATGGAGGGTGAATACAAGTTGCAACATAGACTTATAAGCATAATGCAAAGCGTACTAAAATTCCCTAAAACTGGTGAGGAAAGTTAAGGGCAGCAAAATGGGACTTGACTTATTGTTTGTTTCTGTTTTTAAGGATCAAAGATGGGACAGGAAGTTTGATTAGGATGGATGGCAATAGGTGAGGTATAATTTCTCAGTTATTATTTAGCTCTTTTTTCTCTTTGTCAAAGTGAATACTCTTTGAACTGGGAAACATCAGGGAGGAAAAATCAAAGGAGTTAAAACCTAGTGTAATTAGAAGAATAATAAAAGATTATCTCAATCAGTCAATCAACAAGCATTTATTAAGTTACTACTATATTCAAAACTCCGTGCCAGACAATGGGGATACAACTATCAAATTTAAAGGACAAAGAACCCCATCAGGGTTCATCAGAGGACCATTACTATATCAGGATCAAGTTATTGTGTTTGCAATTGTGGCTGGTGACACCAATATGAGCTTAGGAGGCTCTAACACAAGTTGCTCACAAATAGTCTATATGAACATTGCAATTCTTCTTCGCTCATAGATTACAGTGCCTTCTTTGAGGCAGGTACACCATGTTGGGCAATCCTATGCCAGTGTCTTCCACATCTCAAAATTGATTCCAAAAGTCTTCAGAGTGACCTTGAGAAGGTCATTGTATCACTTCTTCTGAACTGTGTGAGTGCTTATCTAAATGTAGTTCTCTGTAGAATAGTCTTTTAGGCAAATGTACATTTGGCATTTAGGCTACATGGCCAGCCATCAGAGTTGCACTCTCTGTCCTAGAGTTTGATTACTTGGCAGTTCAGCTTAAGAAAGGAGTTCATTGTCTGGTGAAAATCATCTTGCCAGGTGATTTTCAGAATCTTCTTAAGACATTTCAAATGAAAGTGATTCAGTTGCCTGGCATGCTGCTGATAAACTGTGTAAGTTTTATAGACATACAACAATAAAATCATCAGAGTACCTCTGTAGACCTTCAGCTTGGTAGGAAGTCTAATACTTCCTCTTTCTTATACTTTCCTTGGGAGTTTTCTAAATACTGAGCTAACTCTGACAATGCATGTGTTAACTTTATCATTTATGTGTACATCTCTGGAAAGTAGATTGCCAGTGTAAAGGAACTTATTCACAACATTCAAAATTTCTTCATTTGCTGTAACCAGAAGTTTTACATGTGGATGATATGGTGCTGACTGGTGGAAAATTTGCTTTTTTGTGTCAGTCATCAGGCCAAAATCAGTCTAAGTAGCTGAAAAATAAGCCATACTCTGTTGCATCTCAGCTTCAGAGGCTACATTACTACACAATATTGTATGAATAAAGAGTCATGTACCAACTCTTCCTCTACTTTAGTTTTGACTTGTAGTTTTCTTCAACTTAATAATTTATGGTCAGTGAAATAACTAACCTTGAGGCTGTGTTCATCCTCATTTCATCCATCACTGAAAAGCATCATGCAAAAAAGTGTGAGAACAAATACAGAATTTTATTTCACTCCACTGATGACTGGAAAAGCATGAGGGCATAATTCAAAACTCATGCAAGCATACTATTGTGAAAAAATATTAATGAAACTTCTCCAGACAAACAAATTTCACCAGGATCTTTCAGAAGTCTGACAAACATTGTATACAAATCTCTATTCTAGTCCTGGCATTTCTTTTGGAGTTATTGCCCAACAAACACCTTATTCCTGTTGCTGAAGCTACACTGATTCTTAGGTAGAGGACCATCTTTCAGGTAAAAGATCAATATATTAAGGAAGACTCTGGCAAGAATAAAGTCTTATCTATGTCCAAAGAGTTATAAAAACTGCGCATACCTTTTGATTCAACAGTATCTATACTGGGTCTGTATCCTAACAGATCATAAAAGAGGGAAAAAGACTCACATGTGCAAAAATGTTTGTGGCAGCCCTTTTTGTAGTAGCAAGGAACTGGAAATTGAATGAATGTCCATCAGCTCAAGAATGGCTAAATAAGTTATGGTTGATTAATGTAATGGGATATTATTATTGTATAAGAAATGATGAGCAGGCTGATCTCAGAAAAGCTTGGAAAGACTTACATGAACCAATGGTTAATGAGCAGAATCGAGAGAACATTATACACAGTAACAATAAGATTATGGGATGATTAACTGTGACAAACTTGGTTCTTTTCAACATTGAGGTGATTTAAGGCAATTACAAAAACTTGTGATGGAAAAAGCCATACACATCCAGAGAGAGAACTAGGGAAATTGAATGTTGATCAAAGCATAGTGTTTTCACCTTTTTGTTGTTGTTTATTTGCTTGCTTTTTTCCTTTCTCATGTTTTTCCCCTTTTGATATGAAATTTTTTTGTGCAGTGTGATGAATATAGAAATATGTTTAGAAGAATTTCACATGATTAGCCTTTATCAGATTGTTTAATGCCCTGGGGAGAGGGGAGCAGGTAAAAGAGGGAGAAAAATTTGGAACACAAGGTTTTGCAAAGATGAATGTTGAAAACTATCTTTGCATGCATTTGGAAAAATAAAATAGTATAAAAATAAAAAAGTGAAAAAAAAAGAATAAGGTCTTACCAGTAATGCTTCAGAGACCTCAACCCCATCATGGGATTATTTTACAACAACCTATTTCCCTTTTCTTTATAAAGAGAAATGATGTAGGTATCCTTGATTTCTTGGGGGGTAACCTCCTCTTGTCATTTAACCCAGAAGATTTGTCAGCTTTTATATGAGCAATGAAGCCCTTCCCTTGTAGATCTCTGCTTAAATAGAAACACCAAGAGATACTTTGCCACATACAGAGATCTAATAGCATTCAAAAGCTTTTCTTTAATTGGAAGTTTGGCTAAAGAGGATTTGACTTCAATCTGAGGTAAACAGTCAATGGCTTCTGCATTGGTTGATTATAGTATGTTGAGAATGTTATGAAATTGTTTAGTCCATCTTTCCAAGTCATGTGCTTATCACTAATAAATGTGGTTCTATAAGCATGGTGTAGTTGAGATCATTCATAGGTCTTTGGCCATAAATAGACTTCAGAGCATCAATTTCATCACCTTCTTATTAAGCCAAGAAGTCTACATTTCTCTGTGCTCCACTTGCATTTTACTTTTTAAGGAGTTAAATACTGCCTACTTAGAGATAGACAAACAACCCTGCTAGTAAATCTTGTGGAGTTTTTTTTCTCTTTTTTTTTAGTTGTAACATCAAATCTCTGAAAACTTACTACTCCTTTTCTGCTTCACTGTAGCCAAGTGTGTGTTGGTTCACTTTTTCCTCTAAGTTAGCAACAAACTATTCACACATGGAGAAGTACTCTAATCTCTTCACATTAAGTCTTCTGGTAGTCATCTTGCCTTTGAACCCCAGCCTTTGTTGAATGGGAATGTTTAGCTTAGAGAAGATAAGCCTAGGATTGGTCCAGCACTCTGCATCACACAACACCTTCATCACTTTTACATCCTAGCTTTCTGTTTTCCTTACAATGACATAGTCTAATAAATTCCAAGGGTGTACCTACAGCATTTTATATATTTAGATAAATGGAAGGCAGTGTTGGTGATGAGACACACAAGTCTTCAGAAGTAACTGACTTGCTATTTCTGACTTCATTTCCCTCAAGCCTTTCCTGCTATGTCTGATATTCTGTGTCTACTCTGGCATTAAAGTCACCTAGAATTACAAGTTTCAACACATTGGTAAGATTTTCTAGGTCTTCATAAACGAAGAACACTTTGATTTCTTCAGTGTTTGTTATGGGGGGAAAATAAGCACTGATGGTGGTACAATGGTACTTTCTTACAAGTGACAATGGCATTGTCATGAGCCTGTCATTTTCTCCTATTGGGTAGCACACAAATTTATTGACTAGATTTGTTTTGATTGTGAAATCTATGCCAAACTCACAGCACTCCCCTTCACTTCAGTTACTCCCGAAAAATCATGTCTTCAACTGTGGTTTTGGTAAGCTGGCCTTACTTTGCAAGCTTTGTTTCACCCTGAGCTACCATTCAGATTGACTATCTGATGAGTTCTCAAGATTAGAGCTATTTGTCTTTCAAGTCTACTGGATTTCACATTATTTATAAGCATGTACACATTCCATGTATCAATGGCAAGTGGAATCATTTTTGCAAAATGTTTTTTTTTCCATTTTTTAAAATTTTTGTTTTTCAACTACAGTGTGGGATCTCCACTTGGCACAGAAAGCTAGCCAAAGTTGAGTGAAGCACACAATATTTAGTGCACTTTTTCTGGCTCCTTCTTCATACCAGCAGGTAAGTCATGCAGTCCTTCAAAAAAGTTGTTCAGATATTCAGGGGATTGCTGAATCCCACTGATGTTTCAATCTAGTAAGAAGACAGTGCTATGGCCTGTACCACCTATGTGTGTTGTGACTACAGCTTTCAGTGTATCCACATTTGCTGGTTTGTCATTTGCTTGTTATTACAGGACTCTGCAATAGGAAAAAAAAGTGGTAAAATATTATAGCTGATATATTTTGACTCACACATAAATTGAATTTATGTGAGATAAAGTTTTGTGAAGACTTTCTTCCAGGGTCATCAAAGTCCAGGAGCAAGTCAAAAGTCAAGGCCATTGATAAAGGCTTAGGATGCAGTGGGTGATCTTGACATCTTTGATGTCTAATCAGTCTCTAAGCACTCCATGGTACTTGCTTTAATTGCCTTCGTGGCTGCTGGAACAAATTGTTCTTATCTGCCCATTCCCTGAAGAAATCTTCACATGCTTGGAGTAGATACTCCCATAATCCCCTAATGGGCTTATGGCACCTTGGTTACATTCAGCTTGTAAAAGTTTTGGACATTATGCATGCTACAACTTCTTGGAGCCGTAAGTGATAATTGGGTGGCAACTGGACACCAAAGGTGGAAAGCAGCCCTGAAAAGGGTTCAGCAGCTCTCACACCAGAGGTCCTAGTCTTCCCTGAACACTTATACATGTCTCCATCAAAAGTAAAGTGCGCGTGAAGCTTAGAGCGATATAGGATTAGAAGCTCGTAGGAAAGGAGAAGAAATTGAATACCACAATGCTTCTCATGTGGTCTGGTGTTGATTCCATCCCAACAAAGATCTACAAGACAAGAGGCTCATTGCTCATACGAAAACTGACTAAAATCTTCTGGGTAAAATGATAAGAGGAGGTTATTCCCCAAGATATCAAGGTATGCAATATTCATCTCTATACAGGAAAAGGAAACAGATTGCTCTGTGACAGACATAGGAGGTGCTCTCTTAGTCACTGCTGACAAGAGTCCTTAATAGGTTAATACTTCCCCTGGAAGATGGTCTCTATCCAAGAGCCAGTGAGGCTTCAGAAAGGACTGAGGAGCACTCAGTAGGATGTTGTTGCCCAACAACTCCCAAAGGAAAGGCCAGCAGCAGAATAGAGGTCCATATACCATGTTCATTGACCTAATCAAGGCCTTTAAAACTATTGTGAGGACTTCTGGAAGATCCTGGTGAAGCTTGGTGGCCTGGAGAACTTTACCAGGGTACCAGTTTCATGATACATACTTACAAAGGTTCTGGATAATGCTTTCACAATCACCAGTGAGGGCTTTGTGCTTGCTCCCATGCTTTTTAGCATGATATTTTAAGATGCCTTCAATGAAGATGGAAACAGCATCAAAGTTAGCTACCTCATTGATTGTAAACTAACCAGATAAGGCTACAAGTCAAGACTGATGTGGAAGGAGAGTTGGTGCATCTCTTTTTGTTCACAGAAGATTGTGCACTCAGTGAAGCCTCCAAAGCTGTGATGAAGCAGAGTGTGGATCGATTTTCAGCAGCATTTGCTTATTTTGGCCCGATGATTAACACAAAGAATAAAGAGATTCTCCAGCAGCCAGTATCACACCATCTATATGTGGAACCAATGGTTACACCAAATGGAAAAAATTTGAGTGCTGTGAAAAATTCCCTTACCTTGGCAGCCAGGGATAGAGATATAGATGATGAAGTTGACGCATGCATTGCCAGAGCTAGCTCAGTATTTAGGAAACTCCCAAGGAAAGTGTTCTACTTTTAAGAAGAGGCGTTAATCTGCCTACCAAACTGAAGGGCTACAGGGTCACTCTTTCCTGTTGCATGCCTCTAATACTTGTACAATTCATCAGCAGTATGCCAGGAAAATGAATCACTTTCATTTGAATTGTCTTAAGAAGATTCTGAAAATCACCTGGTAAGATAAGGTACCAGACACTGAACTGCTTTCCTGAGTATTCAAAATTCTACTGGGTGCAACTCTGATGGGCTGGTCACGTAGCCTACATGCCAAATGAACATTTGCCTGTTGTGAGATGCATGAGACAATGGCATAGGACTACCCAGTATAGAGTGCCTACATCAAAGAAGGCATGGTACTCTATAAACAAAACAGAATTGCAGCGGCTCAAAAAGAATATAAGATGTGCAAATTTGGAGACATAGCTACTCCAAATGTTCATATGGACTCTGTACCCAATCTGTCTTAGAGTCTTCTGAGCTCATCTTGGCCTGATCAGCCACAGTTGGACACACCGTATCTGACTCCAACATTATCGTATCATTTTGCTCCTCTCCAAGCATAGAAGGACACCCCATGAAAAGAATGAAACAATCCCAAGAAGTTTACACTCTAAGGGAGGAGACCACAAGGTGTCCAGGACCAGAGAGCTTATAATTCTGCTCTACTCTGCCCTTGTTCCATCATCCACTTGGACTGCTATGCTCAGTTTTGGACCACAGAGTTTAAGAAGGGCTTTGCTAGTTTGGGGTGTGTGGGAGGAAGAGCAACATAATAGATAAGCATCTGGAAATTATGCCAAGTAAGTCTTGGTTAAAGGAATTGTGGGTGTTTATTTAGCCCAGAGAAGAGATTTATAAGGAATGTGATAATTGTCTTAAATATTCACTGGCCTGACATAGAGAAGAGGGATTAGTCTTTTTCTGCTTAGCCTTGGAAGAGAGACCTAGGAGCAGTGGGTAAAAGCAGCTGAGAGGCACAATTAGGCTTGATATAATTAAGAGATTCTCAGCAATTAGAATGTACACAACTGGAATTCCTTGCCTCAGGAATCAGTTAGTTCCTCTCAGCAGTTGCTAAGGATGGGAATGGTTTTGTGTGTTTTATTTTAATTTTTTTTTTCGTAGCTCAAGGCAGTCGTGGGCTAAAGTCAGCTCTGTTAAATTTTCACTATGAGCATTTATAAGTCAGAGAGCTACATTTCAGGGCTTAGTTTACTGATTTGTTGATTGTGTAAGCTTAAGAAAAAGAAATAAAATGTTAATAATGCAAATTAAAAGGTGTGATGCAAATATCTTCCTTCCCCATTTCCCACCCACCCACCCCCACCCCCTGACCACCAACTCTGGTTGCTAAATATTTACCAGTTCATGCAGAACAAAGACACAGAGCCTGGAATATGAATTGGGGCTTAACAAATGTTTGTTGAATAGAATTGAATTGAAAGGCTAGATGTCCACTTGTTAAGAATATAACAGAAGGGATTCTCTGGCCCAGTAGTTTGGACTAGATAGCCTCAGGTTCTTTCCAACCTTGAGATTCTGTGATTATATTGCTACTGTTAGGAGTGGAAAATCTCTGCCTGTGGCTTTGGACAAATTCTTTTACAACTGTGCTGAGATCAGAGCTGTGGATAATCAACACCTTAAAATGAATAAAAGGTATGAGGCCCTCTATATGCACCAAAATATTTATAACAGTCTATTTGTGACCATAAAAAATTGGAAACAAAGCAGATGTCCATTGATTGGGGTATGGCTAAATAAATTATGATGTATGAATGTAGTGGAACATTACTGTGATGAATATAGAGATGGATAGAAAGAGCCATGTGAAATGATACAGAATGAAGTATGTAGAGATAAGAAAACTGTACACAATAATTATAGAATATAAATAAAAAGAACAACCACAAATACAAAAAAATTCAAAAGTGAGTGTTGCAAAGTTATAAAGATCGAACATGGCTCCAAAGAAAAAATGAGAAATCAAAATCTCACATGTACCTCCAACCTCTTTGATGAAATCTATTATCCCTGATTGTGACCCATTATATGTATTTTCAGACTTTTGTAAAAATAAATTTTTCTTACTTTTCTCTTTTTCCTTTTGTCTTAAAAATATTGTTATTTAGAATGGTTCTCTGGGAGGGGAGGAGAAAGGAGAGTAGGAAATTTTTTGATGATATAAAAAATAAATAAAAATTGATTTAACAAAAACATCTCAGCCTGTAACATCTGGAACCTTTTTCTTGATGTTTCATTTCCAGGTGAAGGCAAAGGGGTGCTATGTTTTGCAAATATGTAGTAAGTTGTTTCAATTAGACCCCCAGAAGGAAAACTTGTGCCAGGATGTCTCCCTCTAGAAATTTTAGCTTCAGGAAGTCTTCATGGTAAGGGCAGAAAGATGAGAATGCTATCCTGGGGCTTCCTCTCTAGGGCTATTTCCTTTCAAAATGTGACTGAAAGATGCACTCCCCAGAGCCAGCTGTGTCCTAATTCTGTGATTACTAAGCATTGTCTGTCTCCAGGGAGGTTCCTACCACCCTAGAACAGGAACCTTGAGAATGAGTTTATGCATTCAGCTGGTTAAAATGACAGAGATTCTGACAAGTGAGATTCCAATTTTCACTCCTCATTAGCTGCTGATGTGCCTTGGGTTTTTCTTAAAGGACTCATGCAGATCCTATCGAGGATGATGGATGAATTTTCTCTTAGGGTAAGATTAAGAGCAAGTGTGTGAATGTATGTCTGTATCTACAATATTGATTCTTGAGAAATAGGTGCAGTGAATCCTACTACAGAGACACGCTATTTATTCAAACTATAGAGACCCAACACATGAAAAATAGTGTCCCTTGATGGAGCATGAAGTACCCAGCCTCTGCTCTGGGCATGGCTGAAGAGCTAGTGAATCTCCCTCTGCCCTTGAGAATCCTTTTTCTAGATTAAGTGTATTTGCTCTAGTCTGTTCCAGAAAATTCCCAATAGAAAAACCTTCAAAAGGCCACCTGTTATACCTAGAGCCTGATTGACAATACCCTCTATAATATCTCCAACAAGTGATTATCCAGCCCTTGATTCAAGATCTCCAGGGAGGGGGAGATGCATACACAGCAGCCCATTCCACTTTTGGAGTACTCTCATTTTCAGGAACATCAAGAGTAAATCTGTTAAAGCAATTTCGACACATTACTTTTAATTCAGTACTTAGAAGGCTAGAAAAACAGGTCTAAAACCTTTTCCCAGTGACAGACCTTCAAATACTGATAGCTATAATGTTTTCTCCCCTCCCTTCTCCTCTCCAAACTAAACATCATCACTTCTTCCAACTTCTATTCATATAACATAATTTCCCATTCTCTCATCGATCTCCTTCCTAATTTTTTCTACTCAGAACTACATAAGATTGCAGATGTGGGGCCTGACCACATTAGGGAAGAACAGGACAACAAACATTCTTTTAACACACCCTAAAATTACATTAGCTTTTTGGGGGGAGGGTTGCCACATTACACTGTTGATTCATTGAATTTGCAATTAATTAAGGGGACTTTGTTAGTCTCATTGATTGATAGATATTTGGAAAACCAACATGAGGGAGGAGGGCCTATGGTTGAAAATAGTAAAACTTGCCCTATTTTAGTTATATTTCATCTGATCATTTTGCAAGCCTGCCTGTACTTCTTATGGCCAAATGAGAGGAGTCAATTGTGACTACTAAGCAAAAATTTATAGCATTTGCCAAATATATGCATAAAACAAGCCTATTTATAAAGCCATTTGGGTGATATAGTATTAAGATTATATATGATTATATCTTATATTGATTTTGAGTGAGAAGAGACCTCAAGCTCCTCCAATTTAACCCCCATTCTTTTACAAATTAAGAAATTGAGGCCCAGAGAATTAACTACTCAAGTCCTAAATGACAGAACTGGGATTTGAACTCAAGCGCTCAGATTCTAATCTATTGCTTCTTCTATTACACCCTTGATGTCATCACATTTCATTAGGAGAAACTTGAAAGATGTTCTCACAATTATTATCATGGTCACAGAGTCTCTCACTGTAATTTTTTTCATTACTAGGCTTTTCAGTCCCACCATATTATATGTGAGGAAAATAAGGTTCCTAGGGCTTAAGCAACTTCCAAATTCATCTAGATAATTAGCTGTAAAACTGAGATTTGAACCTAGGTTTTTACTTGGTTATATAATACTTGTTCAAGTGATTAAAAAACAATGAACCAAAATTCTGAAGTACAAGGTTTTATATTTATACCTATTGAATTTTCTCTTTTTAAACTCCTAAGACTTTAAAATAGGATCATCTTTGATGATTTGCAGCAATTAGAAGATAGCAATACCCTGGATAAGAGAAATGTCTGATAATTATCTGCTTCCATGTGCTGAACCTTTTAAGTGTGATTATGTATTATGGAGCCCTATGGAGCCCCACTGGACTTGGAAAAGTCCAGAGGTACAGAATTTCCTGTATTATTTCTCTTCTAATTTTTCTAGTTTTATGACACAGTAACCCTATTGAAGGGGCAGCTAGATGCACAGTGGATTTCCGACTGGAGTCAGAAATACCTGAGTTAAAATCTGGCCTCAGATACTTATTGCCTATGTGATCTTGGGCAAGTTACTTAACTGAGGAAAGTTTGCCTCCATTTTCTCATCTGTAAAGTGAGCTGGAGAGGTAAATGGCAAACTGTTCCAGTATTTTTATCAGGAAAACCCCAAATCAAGTCACAAAATGTCAGAAAGGACTGAAAGCACTGAATGAACAAGAATATTGAGATACAGTATGGAAAAAGTGAAAGAAGTTATAGTCCAAATGTATTCTGCCCAGTCAGATCTCAATGGGAAGTATTGCTTTCAGTTTTGAGCATCACATTTTATTTTTCTTAAAAATTTTTGATAATATTTTATTTTTCCAAATACATACCAAGATAGTTTTTAATATTTACTTATGCAAAACCTTGTGTTCCAAATCTTTCTCCCTCTCTCCCTATTCCACTGCTTCTCAAGTCATCAAGCAATCTGATGTAAGTTAAACATGGAGCACCATATTTTATAAAAGACATTGGCAAACTGAAGTTCATCCAGAGAAGGATGACAGAATAGTGAAGGGAGTGGAAACTATGCCTTAAGAGAAGCAGAAAATGGAACTGGTGGCATTTAGTCAAGAAATGAGAAGACATGGTGGGTATATGATAGTTGTCTTCAAGTACTTGAAATGTTGTTAGGAATAAAAGGTTTCACTTTCCACACAAATAAAATCAGACCTAGTCAATTGGAAAAACATTAAGTGCTCTTGGGTAGGCCGAGTGAATATAATAAAAATGACAATACTACCCAAACTAATTTACTTATTTAGTGCCATACCAATCAAACTCCCAAGAAATTATTTTACAGATCTAGAAAAAATAGTAGCAAAGTTCATTTGGAAGAACAAAAGGTCAAGAATTTCAAGGGAATTGATGAAAAAAAAAGACAGATGAAGGTGGCCTTGCTGTAGCAGATCTAAAACTATATTATAAAGCAGCGGTCATCAAAACCATTTGGTACTGGCTGAGAAGAAATAGAGCAGTCGATCAGTGGCATAGGATAGGATATCAGGACAAGCTAGGTAATAATGTTAGCAATTTAGCATTTGATAAACCCAAAGACCCCAGCTTTTGGGATAAGTACTCACCATTCGGCAAAAACTGCTGGGAAAATTGGAAACTAGTGTGGAAGAAATTAGGGCTTGACCCATACCTAACACCACATAAGATCTAAATGGGTTCATGATCTAGCTATAAAGAGGGACTTTGTAAGCAAGTTAGAGGAACGTAATATAGTTTATCTCTCAGACCTGTGGAGATGGAATAAATTTATGTCCAAAGAAGATCTGGAACCCTTAATTGAACACCAGGTGGATAATTTTGATTATATTAAGTTAAAAAGTTTCTGTACAAACAAAACAAATGCAGACAAGATTAGGAGGAAATCATCAAATTGGGAAATCATCTTTACATTTAATGGTTTTGATAAAGGCCTCATTTCTAAAATATATAGAGAATTGTCTCATATATATAAGAATTCAAGCCACTCTTCAATAGATAAGTGGTCAAGGGATATGAACAGACAATTTTCAGATGATGAAATTAAAACTTTATAATCATATGAAAAGGTGCTCCAAATCACTATTGATCAGAGAAATGCAAATTAAGACAACTCTGAGGTACCACTACACCCCTGTCAGATTGGCTAAAATGACAGGAAAAGATAGTGACGGGTGTTGGAGGGGATGTGGGAAAACTGGGACACTAATACATTGTTGGTGGAACTGTGAACGGATCCAACCATTCTGGAGAGCAATTTGGAGCTATGCTCAAAAAGTTGTCAAACTGTGCATACCCGTTGACCCAGCAGTGTTTCTACTGGGCCTATATCCCAAAGAAATCATAAAGGAAGGAAAGGACCCACATGTGCAAGAATGTTTGTGGCAGCTCTTTTTGTAGTGGCTAGAAACTGGAAACTGAATGGATGCCCATCAATTGGAGAGTGGCGGAATAAATTATGATATATGAATGTTATGGAATATTATTGCTCTGTAAGAAACGACCAGCAGGACGATTTCAGAGAGGCCTGGAGAGACTTGCATGGACTGATGCTAAGTGAAGTGAGCAGAACCAGGAGATCATTATTCACGGCAACAATAGTACTATATGATGATCAATTCTGATGGACATGGCTCTCTTCAACAGTGAAATGCTTCAAACCAGTTC
Source organism: Myrmecobius fasciatus (assembly GCA_023553655.1). Classification (NCBI taxonomy): domain Eukaryota; kingdom Metazoa; phylum Chordata; class Mammalia; order Dasyuromorphia; family Myrmecobiidae; genus Myrmecobius; species Myrmecobius fasciatus. The sequence goes on from JAJPUD010005700.1 coordinate 92,135, forward strand.
CAATTGTTCACTGAAGAAAGCCATATACACCCAGAGAGAGGGATGTGAAATGTGGACCACAACAACATTTTCATGTTCTCTATTGAGGTTTGCTTGCATTGTATTTCTTTTATTGGATTATTCTTTCTTGTAGATATGATTTCTCCTGCACAAAAAATGATGCAATAACTATACATACATTCGATTTCTTAAGTATTCTAACATAATTATCATGTAGTGGATATCCTGCCATCTAGGGGAGGGGAAAAATTTGTAACAGAAAGCTTTGTAAGGGTTAATGTTGAGGAATTACCCATACATATGTTTTGCAAATAAAAAGTATTAATAAATAAAAAAAGGAATAAAAGGTTTCTTATTCTTGTTGGTCCCAGAAAGCAGAATTAGGATGTATAGAAAAAAAGTTGCATAAAAGCAGATTTGGAGCAGCTAGATGGTACAGTGGAAAGAGCAAAGACCCTGGAGTCAGGAAGACTTGGATATAAATCTGGCCTTAAACAATTGCTAGCTGTGTGACCCTGGGAAGTTTTTTAACCCTGCTTGCTTCTAAAAATAAAAGGTAGGATAGAGACAGACAGACAGACAGACAGACACAGACACAGATACAGACACAAAGATAGAGAGAGAAAGACACAGACACACACACAGAGAAAGAATGAGGGAGAGATTGAGAGAGACGGAGTAAAGGAGGAAGGGGGGAAGAATGATAGAAAGGAGTGAAGGAAGGAGGGAAGAAGTAGGGAAGGAAAGAAGAAAGGAAGGAAGGAAGGAAGAAAAGATGGAGGGAAGGAAGAAAAAAGCAAACAAAGAAAAGGAGGGAGGAAGGGAGAAAGAGAGAGGAAAGCAGTTTTGGCTTGATGTAAGGAAACAACAATTAAAGCTGTGCAAAAGTATAATAAAATGGTTCTGAAGTTAGTGAGGACTTCAACATTGTACATCTTCATGTAAAAGCTAGATGACAACTTTTCTTTTCAGTGATAATGTAGAAGGAATTTCTGTTTTGGCACAAGAAAAGCTGGTGGATCAAGCAATCTTTTCCAGCTGTAAGAATTTTATTTCTATAAACTATTCATCAGGCTTTGTATTTGCATTTTGAATCAATGTTTCTTACTCAGATTTACGATTATGATATGAAAAATAATATTTTATAGCTATTTAGCACTCTAAGGCTTACAAAGCCCTGTATGTGGCATTTAAATGTATATAGATATGTATTTAAGTGTATATCTATGTATACATATAGATAGATATAGATATAGATAGATATATAAAATCTCATTGAACCAAATGACAACTCTGAGATGGGTGCTACTGGTTTTTCCTTATTTTCCTTATTAAGTGCCTGAGGCTGAGGTTAAGTGACACAGGGTAATGGAAAGAACACTGAATTTGGAGGGAGAAAACCTGGGTTCAAATCTCATCTCTGCCACTGTGTGACCTTAGACAAGTTATAACTTCTCTATGCCTCAGTTTTCTTATCTATAAAATGAGACGATTAGACTATCTAACCATGAAGTTCCTTGAATGAAAAAGCATTTTTAAATCCTCTCTTGCTATTTTATGTGGTTTATGGAAATACTCTTATTATTTGTTTTTAAATTTCAGAATAAAAATTTAAAAAAAAAACATTTATTAAGTAGTTATAGTATACCAGGCACAAAGCTAAACTCTGGGGACACAAAGACAAAAGTGAGATACTAATCTCAGGGAGTTTACATTTGAATAGAATAGGAGACAATACATATTAGGGAGTTGAAGGTGACCAGTGAAGGGAGTTTTTCTCTTGGGAGTCTTAGGAATGTTGAGTGTAGCACCTGCTTCTTTCAAACTCCTGTGATCTCATGGTCAGGGGCTGATAAATGGAGAATTTACGGGTTTTCTAACCTGATTCTCACCTGATTTGAAGTTCAACATAAGGTGATGATGAGGTGACATGCATCTCTGATACCCAGTTAGTCCTAAATATTGTCCTTCTTGGAAAATTTGTCTCCTGAGAACAAAGAAAAATGACTTCAGATCTTATGCTCTAAAACTAGAGCTGGACTAAAACTAAAACCTGGAACTGTACTACTCCCTGTGAGAGCTTCTTGCAGCAAATGTCTAGTCCCAGTCACCTTCACATTCATGACAGATGCACTAATAGAGAGATGAAAGTTCACTTTATTCACATCCTACATACGGAAATAAACCAGATGTGAATCTCATCTGTAGGACACAGAATTCCAGTGGGAGGCATTGAATGCACCTTCTTGCCATCAACTTTAATAATATGTGTGTCTAGTTACTTCCTATTTTCTGACCCACTTCAATGTGCTTTGGCATGGAAAAAACACATTAGCACTAAAATTGCAATATAATCAAATTGCATTTTTATGGAAAGAACAGCATTTTCCTCCTAAATTCAATTTGGTTTTTAAAAAATTGCATTTGCTTTTCAAAGACTGCTTCCTCACCAAATTGATTTTTAAAAGAAATGTTGAAAGGCAATGTCATTGAGGAGAAGAAATCCTTATTCAGAGATTCTCCATCCTACTAATTTCATGAATATGATTGACTATTCCAGGATACTCTCTCCCAAGCCAAGAACACATTTTTCAAGTTTTGTCAAGTTTCTTTTTTAAAATTTTATTTATTTAATTTTTAATTTATGAAATAAAGCAAGTATCTCCATAACAGTAGAATAACAAAAAGATGACTGAGCATGAAACTGTACATCTATTATAAAGTTAGAGAAGCTAATGTTGATCCCAGATGCTCCTACTGCTCCTGCAGTTTAAGACAACAGCAAAACAAAGCCCTCTTTTTGTTAGTCATCCTGAGTTAATGGTGTAGGAGGCAGATATCTTCCAGTAGATTATAAATTCCTTGAGGGGAGAAAGGAAAAGCCAAGATGGTAGAGAAAAATCAAGAAGTTGCCTGAGATCTCCCCAGTTTCCCTCAGAAACAACATTAAATCAAGTCTCTAAAGGGATTCTCTAGCAACAGAACTTACAAAAAGATGGAATGAAATGATTTTCTGCTTGAGATGACTTAGAAGGAATTCAGGAATGACCTATCTCACCTGGATAAAAGGGGAGCACAGCCCAGCACAGACCATGTCTGGGCAAGCTAATGGGAGGCTCTTAGCTATAGTATTTTCAGCAAATAAGGCACTTCAGTCATGGCTCAACAGGCCAGTAGAAGAGCAGGACAACTATTGGCCCACAACCCCAGCTCAGAAGATAAATTGCCAGCTCTGAAAACTAGGCAATAACAGGAAAGGCTAGGCCAGGTCAGCCCAGAGCAAGCTAAGGATCCAGGGACCAGGCCCCTGGCCCCTCAGCACAGGAAACTTGGGACAATGCCTCCTTTCTCCCAAGGACAGAGCTCAACTTTAAAAGCTATGAAGTTGGCTAAGAAAAAATCAAGCAACAAAAATCTTGACCATAGAAAACTACCATGGTGTCAGGGCAGATCAGAACACAAACTGAGAAGAGAACAACTTTGTAAAAATACTTACCTATGAAACCTCAAGTGTAATGCTCAGGGAGAAACTGAGGCAGTATCACACATGGAAATTAGGTAATGCTTTATTGATGTTGAGAGTTCAGAATCCATAGCTATGGATCAGGACTGCTGGGACTCATGTCTCAAAGCACACAGTCCAGCCCAGAGACTGACAAAAAGTCATGTCAGCAGACTGAATTATTATTCAGCACCTCATTGAGGGACGTCATGCATTATATAGGTTCTATAGCCCAGGGAGACAAAGAACTCATGGGAACAGCTGAGCACATCTGGTGTCCAAGGAAACCATAAATTCAGGTCTGACAGGTAAGGAGTAGGATGCCAGAACTGGGAGAAGACAGTAAGTCTGGGTCATACAGATAAGGGGTATGTCAAGGCTGGCCACCTGGAGGTTTCATAACTCCTTTGGAAAGTGAGTCCAATTATTTCTGAAGGTCAGAAGGAGGGAGGTTGTTATTCTGGGACAGCAATTAAGGGAAACTGAAACAGCAACTGAGGGAAACTGACACATGGAACTGTGGCAAAACATTCCACACTTTCTCTCCTGAATATTTAAATCATTGAATTACCTGCCCTCAGATACCTGGAAAGTTTCAGCACCACAATTGTAACTGACCCTACCAGGAGCAGAAAATAAAACTAGAAAAAGTTCAGGGACCTACAGTGATGGCAAGCCTCTCCCTGATAGGCCCAGAGCTGTTAATAGCCTCCTATAGTGCTCCCTGCTGCAAGCTTGTCAGGTCCTCTGTATTCTGGAGCTCCATCTCAGCCAGGGAACCCAGTTTGAGATGGGCAGTTCAAAGTTAGGTCTGCAGTGGTTTGTGCACTTAACTCTCTGCTTACAAAGGGAGCAGTGCCCAAGGCAGCTGTGTTAGCCCTTCTAGGGATTCCAAGGGGGAAAGGTGAGGCCCAAAGTTGCACCACCTGTCCCCGCTCAGAACAACAGACAGGCTGGGGGACGCTGCTGCAGATCACAGTGTCAGAGTGTGCACAGTGTCAGACCACCGAGGCAGGCACCCACGAACCCAGAGGCATAATAAGCAACTGCAACATAGGATGCTGAGATGCTAAGTAACTGAAATGCTAAGGACTGGAAAAGTGGATCAGAGACTGCCAGGAATCAGAAAATGGTTCCAGAAACTGAGTCTGCCAGAGCCATTCCAACAGAACAAGGGGGTTCAAGGTTAAAGCAGAACCAGCAATCACAGTCCAGTTGGGGTTTAAATAATAAACTAAGCAGGCAGAAAAAGCAAAAAAAAGACTGCTGTAGGGGCTTCCAATTAAACTGGTGGGCTGGGGGTGGGGCAGAAGTACCTAAGGCCAAATGAATAGGAAACTAAAGGGCCCTAGTGGTTCCCATTTCAAGTATTTTGGGAAAAATCCACTAGCTTCCCTGGTTATTATTTCTCATTCCCCTTTCTCCCCCACTTTTGTTTTTCCCACTGAAGGAATCATCCAAGGAGGAGTAAATAGGGCTCCAGTTGTCACATAACAGACTAGTATAGTAGAGGTTTTCCACTCTAGAGCTCAAGATCCCTTAAACAATTACATATCCTGAGGGTAACATTGTGATCAATTTGACAATGCAGATACAAACTATACATTACAATCCTAACCCAACATTTTCCATCCCTAAATCCAAAATACAGCAATAGGAAACCCAATCAGAATTGAACAGTAACATACAGTAACAGGGGATTATACAGTAATACACAGTCAGAGATGTACAGTCAGTTATCAACCACCCTCAGTTCCCCCAAATCACGAACAAGTTTCCATTCAGGAAGAGGGGGCGATGTCTCTTTAAGAAGCCGATTCAGGCTGAGAGAGGGGCCAAGTAAACTTAACCAAAATGTAGAACAAAAGAAATAACAAATCTAACAAATAAAGGTTAGAACAGTCTTAAGACAGAAAGACTAGTTCACAAAACGAGGAGAAGCCAATGGCTTCTAAGAACTGAGACAGGGCAGACAAACGGTTGCAGGCTGCAGTTTCCAAAAAGAAGTTCGATCTCACAGACAGCTGTGCTAATTGTCCTCTCATTATGCAGAAACTTTAAGGATCCGAATATCTACAGACACAAATATCTAGTAACAAATAGATGACCAGGCTAAATATTCATGTGCCTAAGCATAATGATTACAGAAAGTCAGATTGGAAACAACAAGGTATGACATAATTAAATTGCATCATTGATTCCTGTTGAGTATTGCTTTGCTCACAGAAATTAGTTACAAGAGGAAAAACAGGGGCATGGCTATAACATAATACAATCAATCAAAACTGATCCTTCAGCACATACAGGACACAGGATAGAATAGCCTTAACTCAGTTGTACTCCAGGTAATTGTCCCAGTAACTTACAGAAGATGGAACTTTAAAAGCCTAAACAATATTAGCTACAAGCCCAGGAAATTTTACCTCCAATAACAAATTCCACTAACCAAAGTTTCAGATGAATCCTAAACAGGTATTTACCATGACTTTACATTGATAACAATAAGAAATTCATCCCATAATTAATAAAATTGAAAATGAGAAAACGATTGAATTAATAAATAAAACTAAGAGTTGGTTTTATGAAAAAACCAACAAAATAGATAAGCCTTTAGTTAATTTGATTATATTAATTAACTATATTAATTATTATATTAATTATATTAATAACCAAACTAACAAAAACCATATATCTCAATAGATGCAGAAAAGGCATTTGATAAAAGGCAACACCCATTCTTATTAAAAACACTAGAGAGTATAGGAATAAATGGGCTTTTCCTTAAAATGATTAGTAGCATCTACTTAAAACCATCAGCAAGCATCACATGTAATGGAAACAAACTAGAACCATTCCCAATAAGATCAGGAGTGAAACAAGGCTGCCCACTGTCACCATTATTATTTAATATTGTATTAGAAATGTTAGCTTTGGCAATAAGAGAAGAAAAAGAGATTAAAGGAATTAGAGTAGGTAATGAAGAAACCAAATTATCACTCTTTGCAGATGACATGATGGTATACTTAGAGAACCCTAGAGACTCAACTAAAAAACTACTAGAAACAATTCACAACTTTAGTAAAGTTGCAGGATTCAAAATAAATCCACATAAATCATCAACATTTTTATATATTACCAACAAAGTTCAGCAGTAAGAGATGCAAAAAGAAATTCCATTCCAAATAACAGATGATAGTATAAAATATTTGGGAATCTATCTGCCAAGGAAAAGTCAGAAACTATACGAACTAAACTACAAAACACTTTCCACACAAATAAGATCAGACCTAATCAATTGGAAAAACATTAAGTGCTCATGGGTAGGTCGAGCTATAAATATAATAAAAATGACAATACTACCCAAACTAATTTACTTATTTAGTGCCATACCAATCAAACTCCCAAGAAATTATTTTACAGACCTAGAAAAAAAAGTAGCAAAGTTCATTTGGAAGAACAAAAGATCAAGAATTTCAAGGGAATTAATGAAAAAAAAGGCAGATGAAGGTGGCCTTGCTGTACCAGATCTAAAACTATATTATAAAGCAGCGGTCATCAAAACCGTTTGGTACTGGCTGAGAAATACAGCAGTCGATCAGTGGCATAGGATAGAATCACAGGACAAACTAGGCGATAACTATAGCAATTTAGTGTTTGATAAACCCAAAGACCCCAGCTTTTGGAATAAGTACTCACTATTCCACAAAAACTGCTGGGAAAATTGGAAACTAGTATGGAGGAAATTAGGGCTTGACCCACGCCTAACACCACATACCAAGATAAAATCTAAATGGGTTTATGATCTAGATATAGAGTGATATTGTAAACAAATTAGAGGAACATAGGATAGTTTACCTCTCAGACCTGTGGAGATGGAATCAATTTATGTCCAAAGAAGATCTGGAACCCTTAATTGAATACCAGATAGATAATTTTGATTATATTAAGTTAAAAAGTTTCTGCACAAACAAAACTAATGCAGACAAGATTAGGAGGGAAGCAATAAATTGGGAAATCACCTTTACATTTAATGGTTCTGATAAAGGCCTCATTTTTAAAATATATAGTGAATTGTCTCATATTTATAAGAATTCAAGCCACTCTTCAATAGATAAGTGGTCAAGGGATATGAACAGACAATTTTCAGATGATGAAATTAAAACCATCTCTAGTCATATGAAAAGTTGCTCCAAATCACTATTGATCAGAGAAATGCAAATTAAGACAACTCTGAGATACCACTACACACCTGTCAGATTGGCTAAAATGACAGGAAAAGATAAAGATGAATGTTGGAGGGGATGTGGGAAGACTTGGACACTAATACATTGTTGGTGGAACTGTGAACGGATCCAAACATTCTGGAGAGCAATTTGGAGCTACACTCAAAAAGTTATCAAACTATGCATACCCTTTGACCCAGCAGTGTTTCTATTGGACTTATATCCCAAAGAAATCATAAAAGAAAGAAAGGGCCCCACATGTGCAAGAATGTTTGTGGCAGCTCTTTTTGTAGTGGCTAGAAACTGGAAGCTGAATGGATGCCCATCAATTGGAGACAGGCTGGATAAATTATGGAATATGAATGTTATTCATTCACTGAGTGAAGTGAGCAGAACCAGGAGATCATTATTCACGGCAACAACAATACTATATGAGTATCAGTTCTAATGGACATGACTCTCTTCAACAATGAAATGCTTCAAACCAGTTCCAATTGTTCGGTGAAGAAGGTCATATATACCCAGAGAGAGGGATGTGAAATGTGGACCACAACATAACATTTTCATGTTCTCTATTGAGGTTTGCTTGCATTGTATTTCCTTTACCTGATTATACTTTCTTATAGATATGATTTCTCCTGCACAAAAATGATGCAATAACTATACATATATTCGATTTCTTAAGTATTCTAACATAATTATCATGTAGTGGATATCCTGCCATCTAGGGGAGGGGTGGGGAGTAGGGAGGAAAATTTGTAACAGAAAGCTTTGTAAGGGTTAATGTTGAGGAATTACCCATACATATGTTTTGCAAATAAAAAGTATTAATAAATAATTGTTAAAAAAAACTGGCAGCCTTGCTGTTAGGCATCTCCTGCTAGAAAAATAAAATAAAATATATAGAGAATTGTCTCATATTTATAAGAATTCAAGCCACTCTTCAATAGATAAGTGTTCAAGGGATGTGAACAGACAATTTTCAGATGATGAAATTAAAACCATCTCTAGTCATATGAAAATTGCTCCAAATCACAATTGATCAGAGAAATGCAAATTAAGACAACCCTGAGGTACCACTACATACCTGTCAGATTGGCTAAAATGTCAGGAAAAGATAACGATGAATGCTGGAGGGGATGTGGGAAAACTGGGACACTGATACATTGTTGGTGGAACTGTGAACAGATCCAACCATTCTGGAGAGCAATTTGGAGCTATGCTCAAAAAGTTATCAAACTGTGCATATCCTTTGACCCAGCAGTGTTTTTATTGGGCTTATATCCCAAAGAGATCTTAGAGGAGGGAAAGGGCTCCACATGTGCAAGAATGTTTGTGGCCGCCCTTTTTGTAGTGGCTAGAAACTGGAAACTGAATGGATGCCCATCAATTGGAGAGTGGCTGAATAAATTATGGTATATGAATGTTATGGAATATTATTGCTCTGTAAGAATCAACCAGCAGGACGATTACAGGGAGGCCTGGAGAGACTTGCATGAACAGAGCTCAGTGAAGTGAGAAGAACCAGGAGATCAATATACACAGCAACAACAATATTACATGATGATCAATTCTGATGGACATGGCTCTCTGCAACAAAGAATTCTCTCAAACCAGTTCCAGTTGTTCAGTGAAGAAAACCCAGAATATACACCCAGAGAGAGGGATATGAAATGTGAACCACAACATAACATTTTCATGCTCTTGATTGATGTTTGCTTGCATTGTGTTGCCTTTCTCTGATTCTTTTTTTTTCCTTGTAGATAGGATTTTTCTTGCACAACTTGTCAAGTATTTTAACATTATTAACATGTAGTGGACTTCCTGCCATCTAGGGGAGGGGAGGGGACTGGAGGTAAAATTTGTAATGGAAAGCTTTGTAAAGATCAATGCTGAGGAACTACCCATATATATGTTATACAAATAAAAAGCTTTAATTAAAAAAAATTCATCCCATGAACTTTCTGGAACTTAATTTTCATATCAAATACATGTTTCATAAGGTGAACATTACAGATCATTTTGCTTTAAAAATATCCAATACATAAAAATTCCAAGTTACATATTGTCCATAACAGAAACACAGTCACAGGCACAAAAGGCAAAAAAAAAATATTTTTCTCAGAGTCCCTTTAGATAATGAACACAATTTTAAGGTGAGTCAATACAATCAATTAAAACTCATACAGAATATCCTGTTTTTCCATAAAAGAATCAATTAAAATTATCAATTAAACTTTTGGAATTAACCCTACCAAATTATAGATCACATTTGTTATCATATCCCTTAAGCCCTAAGTAAACAAATAGCCAAGTTTATTTCCATTTCTAAAGAAGCAGCTGAAAGTGTGGGGGGAGTTAAATCTTTGAGAAAGAACTGTCCCGTTTCTCCCTCCCCCATTCAACTTTTATTTTCCTTAATTAACTTTTAGGATGGCAAATCCTCTCTCTCTCCATTCCCAAATACCTTTCTGACCTTTTTTTTTAATTCTTGTAATCGTCCTCTTCACTTTCTTCTACATGCCTTTTCCCTCTTTTCACTCTTCCCAAATATAGTCTCTCCCTCCATTCTTTTGTCCCTCAATTCCTTATCCCATTCATATAAACCCATCTTTTTTCTCCTGTCTTTTCCCTTTCCTTTCCTTCAAAACTTTCAAGATTCACAATATCCACAAAACTCACACACATGTTCAAAACTAAATTTGACAAAATTAAAAGCATAACTCATAATGCTTACCAATTACCCAGCATGTTTCAGAAGGTAACAGAAATGATCAGGACTTTTTTTCAACAAACTATTATCAATCTGAAATCAAATCAAATACAGCTTTTAAAAATTTTCTTACAATATTGATGGCTCAACGTTTAGACAAGTTTCTAAGATCTTATACCCAAAATAAACAATCTAGCATGCCCAAAGCAACAGTAATTATAAAAACCAAATACCCATAAATCCGAAAGGATATGGCTTTTCTTTTTTTTCTCACTTAAATAAATTTCCTAAATTCCAATTGAATGTTGCAAGCAAACTAATTTACCATTTAATTGTATGTATATATACACATACACATATATGTATATATACACACACACATACATGTATAATTTTAAACCGGATTTTCCAAAACTTTTTTCTCCCAAGTTTTTTTCTCCAACACTAATTAACATCTACTTCCTTTGTTCTCTCTGCCTGTTCCCAGGCAGAGCAGTTATCTCTGTAAGGAATAATTTATTGCCACTGTTTTATGGCTCTTTCTCTGTTTTTTTCTCTTCTAGCAGGCTTTGGGGAAAAAAAAAAAAAAAAACTTCTTGGCTAGCATTTTAAAACAGCCAAACTTTTTCTGTCCCTGCTAGTTTCAAATTAATGCAAACACAACTCCAATAAGAAATTTTAAAACCCAACCAAGCATTTTTAACATTGAAATGACCAATTGCCAAATTTTCAATCATTATTCTTAAAGCTTATTGGAGCTCCCCAATCACCCAACACACACAACCAACCATCAGAGCTCCCTAATCAACAAAACACACAAAGATCTCTCCAACACCCATCACACGAACACTTAACAGTAAAAGACAAACTCTTGCTCCTCTCAGGAATGCCATGAAAAGAAAGGGGAGTTTACACGAATCAGACAGACGGATCAGACAGATGGGTCAGACAGACAGATCAGACAGATGGACAAATCTCTGACTCACACGAAACACTGATTCACACAGACACAGTAAAGCAAGGCAAGTTCACGGGAATGCCATGAGAGGGGAGGGGAACTTAGATCAACCAGACAGACAAACACAGAGAAAGCAAAATTCTGCTCTTCTGGGGAATGCAGTGAGAGGAGAGTGGAGTTTCAAACACCCTACTCTCACAGATACCAAAGAAGGGGAAGGCAAATTCCCGCTTTTCACAGGAATGGCCGGAGGGGAGGCTTTTAAGGTAACAATCTCTCCCTCTTAGATATTCAAATTGAGCCTTCCAAAGAAGTTCCCTGGGTTGCTTTTCCACAGAGACTGCCTGGGAACTCAGATTTTTCCTCCCAAGCTAAAACCAACAGGTGCCAAATAATATATATATTTTTTGTATTTAAAAAAAATTTTAACTAGATGACATCACGAAGCTTCCTCCTGTATCTCTTGGACTCCATGAGGGTGGAATTAGTTTAAAGTTCGTCAACTCTAACCCCAATGCCCCCAAAATGTTCCAAGGTCAGACAGATGTGTCAACATCCCAGACAGACAGACAGACCGAACTTACCCTGCAGGAATTTCAAAAAGACTCTCTTATGGCCGAATGGAGGTGTCCTCCCTGAGCTCTTGCTGTGGCTTAAGCTGCTCTCCTTGTAGGACTCTGTAACAAGCCAGAGGGCTGACCTTCCCTAAACAAAGAGCCCAAATCCAGCCGCCCCAAGACTCCAGAAGGAGACCTGCTATTTTCAATGTGCAATACTGGTCCCAGATCTCAGATCTTGCTGGGAAGCCTCCAAATGTAATGCTCAAGGAGAAACTGAGGCAGTATCACACATGGCAATTAGGTAATGCTTTATTGATGTTAATTAAGAGTTCAGAATCCATTGCTATGGATCAGGACTGCTGGGACTCATGTCTCAAAGCATGCAGTCCAGCCCAGAGAATTAGACTGACAGACATGTCAGCTGATTGAATAGACAAAGTATTCAGCATCTCATTGGTCGGGAACATGAATTTTATAATCTCCATAGCCCAGGGGAGACAAAGAACTCATGGGAACAGCTGAGCACATGTGGTGTCCAAGGAAACCATAAATTCAGTTCTGGCAGGTAAGGAGTAGGATGCCAGAACAGGGAGAAGACAGTAAGTCTGGGTCATACAAATAAGGGGTATGTTGAGGCTGCCCATCTGGAGGTTTTATAACTCCTTTGGAATGTGAGTCCAATTATTTCTGAAGGTCAGGAAGTGGGGACTGCTATTTTTGGGCAGCACAATTAAGGGAAACTGAAACAGCAACTGAGGGAAACTGAGACAGGGAAACTGTGGCACAACACAAGGAAGAATAAGAATTGTTCTCAAGTCCCAAAAGACTTCTTGGAAAAGCTCAAAAAAGATTTTAAAAATCAAATAAACAAGAGAAGAAAAACTGGGGAAAAAATGAGAGATATATGAGACAATTGAGTGTGAAAATTGGAGTGAAGATCTCCCAGGACTATGGACTAAATTAAACAAAGCCTGAGGGCCTAAATTTCGGTTTCCGGGGTGGGGGAAGTAGAAGGTAGTCTGATTTATAAGCTGTCAACATTCCAGTTCCTAAATAAGGAAAGTAAAGCATATATAACCAATTACAATGTATGTAAAGGAAAGGGGGGAATGGGCTTGGGACTTTCTTTGTTCTGGATTATATAAAAGTCACAAGAATTTACTGGACAGTGGCTCTCCCAACTCTGGACTACTTATTTGATCCATTGTGGGACTGCCTGGTACTCATGAGTTCCTGAATAAAGCCTTTGTTCTATACCTTGAGATGCCTCTGAAGTATTGATAATTCAGATGAGGGTCTGAATATCCCACACACAATAAATGACTTGGGAAAATAAGGACAAAATTGACTGAAGAAAACACTTCCTTAAAAAAATATAAAAGGACAAATGAAAAAAATCTACCGAAGAAAGCAATTCCTTAAAAAGTAGTATGGGTCAAATGGGAAAACAATTCCTTAAAAAGTAGTATTGGTCAAATGAAAAAGGAGCTACAAAAACTAACTGAAGAAAATAATTTCCCCCAAATTAGATTTGGGCAAGTGAATCTATAAGATATCAAGAATTAATAAAACAGAAGCAAAAGAATGAAAATTCATTCATTTGAAATAATTCATTTGAAAAACCACCAACCTAGAAAATAGATCCAGGAGAGATAATTTAAGAATTATTGGACTATCTGAAAGCCATGATCAAAATAAAAAAAAAAAAAAAAAAAAAAGGAAAAAAGTTACTAGTCAGTATCTTTTAAGAAATTATCAAGGGAAACTGTTTTGATATCCTAAAACTATGGGGTAAAATAGTCATTGAAAGAATCCACTGGGGCAGCTAGGTAGCCCAGTGGATAGAGCACCAGTCTTGAAATCAGGAGGACCTGAGTTCAAATCTGGCCTCAGACACTTAATACTTCCTAGCAGTGTGACCCTGGGCAAGTCACTTTACCCCAATTTCCTTGGCAAAAAACAAAACAAACAAACAAAAAACCTACCACTGACCACCTGCAGAAACAAATCCTCAAATGAAAGCTCCAAGGAATATCATAGCCAAATTCCAGAATTATTAGGTCAAGAAGAAAGCACTGCAAGAAGCAAGAAAGAGACAATTGAAATATCATGGAACCAGAGTTAAGATTACATAGGATTTAGCAGCTTCCATATTAAGGATCACAAGGCATAGAATATGATATTCTGGAAGGCAAGGGAAACTATTGAACTAATACACAGGACTAAGACCTGGTGTCATGGAAAAAAATAATAAAATAGATAAAAACTGGTTAATTTGATTTAAGAAAGAAAGAAGAAAACCAAATCACCAATTTTGAAACTGAAAACGGTGAATTCACCACAAATGAAGAGGAAATTAAAGCAATAATTGTAACTATTTTTCCCAACTTTATACCACTAAATCTGATAATCTAAGAGAAATGGATGCATATTTACAAAAATATAAATTACTCAGATTAAAAAAAGAGAAAATAAAATATTTGATCCCATTTTAGAAAAAGAAATTTAACAAGTCATCAATGAACTATCTAAGAAAAAAAAATCTCCATGGCCAAAGAGATTTACAAATGTATTCTATCAAATATTTAAAGAGCAATTAATTCCAATACTATATAAACTATTTTTAAAAATAGGTAAAGGAGAGTCTTACAACATTCTTTTTATGACAAAAATATGGTGCTGATACCTGAACCACAAAGAGCCAAAAGAAAGAAAGAAAATTATAGACTAATTTCCCTAATGAATATTAATGCAAGAAAATTTAATAAAATATTAGCAAAGGGATTAGAGCAATTTATTACAAGAATAATACAGTATGACCAGTGCTGGTTCAACATTAGGAAATCTATCAGCATAATTGACCATAACAATAGCAAAACTAAGAGAAATCATATGATTATTTCAATAGATGCAAAAAAAGCTTTTGACAAAATACATCACTTCTTATTAAAAACACTAATGAACATAGGAATAAATAGAATTTATCTTAAAATGATAAGTAGCATCTATCTAAAATCATCAGTAAACATTATATGTAATGGGGATAAATTAGAAGCTTACAAAATAAGATGGGGCAAAACTAAGATACTCATTATTACCACTATTATTCAGTATTGTACTAGAAATGTTAGCTTTAGCAATAAGAAAAGAAAAAAGATGAAAGAATTAGAATAGGCATTGAGGAAACAGAACTATCACTATTTGCAGATGATCTGTTAGTATACTTAGAGAATCCTAGAGAATCAACTTAATAGCTACTTGAAATAATTAACTACTTTAGCAAAGTAAAATAAATCTACATCAATCAGTAGCAGCATTTCTGTATATTACTAACAAAAACCAACAGCAAGAAATAAAACACCTATAGACAGTATAAAATATTTTGGAGTCTACCTGCCAAGACAAACCCAGGAACTCTATGAACACCATTAAAAAATCCTTTTCACACAAATAAAATCAGATGTAAATAATTGCTCATGGGTAGATAATAAAATATCAATTCTACCTACATTAATTTACTTATTCAGTGCCATGCCAAACTGCCAAAAATTATTTTATAGAGGATAGAAAAAATAATAAGAAAATTCACTGGGGAAAAAAAGGCCAAGAATATCAAGGGAATAACAAAGGGAAAATGCAAATGAAAGTGATCTAGCCATATAAGACATAATACTATGTTATAAATTGGCAGTAATCAAAACCATTTGGTACTGGCTAAGAAATAGAATGGTGGATTAGTGAAATAGGTTAGGTATATAAGACAGTAATCAATGACTATAGTAATCTATTGTTTGATAAACCTAAAGACCTGGCTTCTGGAAGAAGAACTCAGTGTATGACAAAAATTGTTAGAAACACTAGGAAATAATATTCCAGAAACTAGGCAGAGATCAACATCTCACTCCATATACTAAGATAAATTCAAAATGGTTATATGATATAGACATAAAAGATAATATTATAAGCAAATTAGAAAAGAAAGGCATAATTTCCCTTGACAGATCTTTGAAGAGGGGAAGAATTTATAATCAAAAAAGAGCTAGAGAATAATATGAAATGGCAAATGGATAACTTTGATTGCATTAAATTAGAAAGCTTTTCCACAAAAAAAAAAAAAGCCAATGCAAGCAAGATTAGAGGGGAAGCAAAAAGATGAGAAACACGTTTTACTTCCAGTGTGTTAGGGTCCAGGAATTTGGGGACCCTGATGAGAAGTTTTTCTTTGAATTGAGGATCACAGGGTGTGGTGTATATTTCTCTTGATAAACATGAGACCCCGAGATTTGACAGAGATTGCTGATAATGGCTTTATAAGAGGTTATTCATAGTGGTCTTAGAAAACAGCTTGCCTCGAGGCGGTGTTCTATTGTTGAGAGGAGAATCCCATCTTCTTACTGAATATCTCCTTTCAGTACAAAGTTAATTGTTAATGATAGGTATGGGCTAGTGGATAAAGGACATGACCACAGAGAGTGGGGAAAGTAAGGAGGCAAGGAGGAGGGGTCAGGCTAGGAGGAGGGACTAAGCTAGGAGGCGAGGCTAGGAGAGGAGGAAAGATATATAAGACAGGCTGGCTATAAGGGAGAGCTGAGTGCTGAATAAAGAACTGCCTTATTCCATCCTCCTCTGGCTCAACACTCTTTGGAAGAACACACTGGGTGTGTCCGGATGCGCACTGAAGCACGTGATAGGTGAGACCCGCCTACGCCCCCCAATACTGCTTCTAGCACCAGTGTTTCTGAAAAAAAGCCTTATTTCTAAAATATAAGATAATTGAATAAAATTTATAAGAATACAAATCCTTCTCCAGTTGATAAATGGTCAAAGGGTACGAACAGGCAGTTTTTAGATAAAGAAATCAAAGCTACCTATATTCATATGTAAAATTTTTCTAAATCACCATTGATTAGAGAAATGCAAATTAAAACAACTCTAAAGTACCACTTCATACCTATCAAATTGGTTAATATGACAGAAAAGGAAAATGATAAATTTTGGAGAAGATATGGGAAAGTTGGAACAAATGCATTGTTGATGGAGTTGTGAACTGATTCAACCATTCTGGAAAGCCATTTGAAATTATGCTCAAAAGCCTTTAAATTGTGCATACCTTTTGATCTAACAATGCCACTACAAGATCTATGTACCAAAAAGAACATAAAATGGAATAGGACCTATATGTACAAAAATATATTTTTTTTTTGTGATTACAAAGAACTAGAAATTGAGGGGATGCCTATCAATTGGGGAATGGCTGAAAAAGTCATAGTATCTGAATATAATGGAATATTATTGCTCTAGAAGAAATGATAACCAAGCAGATTTCAGAAAAACCTGGAAAGACTAACATGAATTGATGATGAGTAAAGTAAGCAGAATCAGGAAAACTTACATAATAACAGCAATATTGTACTGTGATTAATTTTGATAGACTTTGCTCTTCTCAGCAACACAATGATCTAAGACAATTCCAAAAGATTTATGATGAAAAATGCTATCCATTACCAGAGAAAGAACTATAGAATCTGAATACAAATAGAAGCATTAGAAATAAAGATTATAAATTACCCATTTGATTATAAGATCCTTGAGAATAGGCACTATCTTTTGCCTATGTAACGCTGGCACATAGTAGATGCTTAATAAATGTTTATTGATGTTTGGGGGATAATCCATTAGGAGAAACACACTTAGTTTAGATTTTGAAGCTATGTAGAGAAGGAATATGGAAACTCATGTTTCTTATTGAAAAGAGCTTGTGGGGAAAAATCTGAGATTTATGATATATACAGATCTATAACTGAAGGAAATGCTAAATTTCATTTGGAAGCTAATGTCAATAAAGATGTAATTTGTCTCCCACCCAAATTCATGGACCCCTTGAAATCTGCCCATGAACTCTTTGAGGGTACATGAATCCTAGGTCAATAAAAGCATGTGCCATCTAGTAGACAGAACACTGTCCTTTGAGTCAGAAAGACCTAGTTTCAAGTCTCATATATTGGTAATTTGTCTCTGAGAAAGTAATCTCACTTCTTAGAAAAGTTGCAGATCTACATTGGTAAAAGCATTGGCTTATTTAATCTATTTAGTTATGATTTCTCCCCTCTTCTTTGTAAACATAATATTATGTTCCTTCAAGTTATTTTAATCTTTTTTTAAGGTGGTTCTGCTCCCACTGGATCTTTTCCTCTCACCCTTGATTCCCTCTTCTCATTTATTATCCCTTCCCCTTCAGGGTTTTGTTTATTGTTTCCTCTCCCTTGCTTTTATCTAGTTATATATTTCTACCTCTCCTATCTCCTCTCAAATAATTGGGTAGATTTTTTTTTTCTTCCTCTCCTCTGGTTGATCCTGTTCATTAAGGTTTTTTGTTTGTTTTATTTTTAGTTTCTCTGTGTGTGTGTATATGTGACTCCTTCCAAATAGAAATTTTTTTATTCTCTTCATTTTCCACCTTCTGTATACTTTAAAATCTCATTCTCTTAATCCTGTCATCTGAGCTCTCTCTTCTTTGTATAATTTATACAATCAAACCTTCCAAGGAATCCTTTTAAGGTTCTGTCCTCTTCATACTTTCTGCCACTGCCTCGTAGGACTTACCTCATGGATTTCCCTTTTCTACTGTGCCTTCTGAGGTCAATGCCAATTATTGTATGTGTCAGAGAAGATACTGCCATAACAAGGTAACTCCCTTCTCCTTACCCACTGATTTATATTTTTCTCTTGTTGACCATATTGTCCCCTTAAATTTGCCTGGAAATTTCTTCCCTGAGTCCATGCTTTTCTGTTTTTCCAAGTGCTAGTTGCCCTAAAGTTTCCAAGTCCTCCCCACTACTCTCTTCGGACAAGTAAACTTTTCAGGTACTGAAGCCTTTAGACCTCCTTCAGTGTAAAGTCTTCATCTCTCTTTCTCCTAGCGTCATTCATTAGTTCCTGGAACCTCATCCCTTCTCCAAAGTAAGGCCTCCTTGATTTCCTCCCCATTTCAATCTTTTCCTCATGCTTATACACCTTTTAGGCTCTTCTCCTTCGGATTACTTTCTACTCATACTAACCCTTTATTTGACTTTGGTGCATCAATCATGTGCCCTCCAAGATTGTGACATAATCTTACAAAAGAAATAGTCCCTTGTAGGAAGTGTGTCTCCAGATTCTGTCAATAATGCCTTTTTTTACTGATGCCTCTCTCAGATTTCTGCCTTCACCCCTATCTTGTGTATGTCTAGAAAGAAATGTATTACTTATCTTTCTGTGGACATTGTTGACTTCTGTGGACTTATCTTGCATTTCTGCTGTTTGAGGTGTTTGAAACAAAAATTTCTTCAATTACAATTTCTTTCTAAAAGTGCTTCTAACTCTTAATGCCCATGTTTTATAACACATTATTCCTTTCCTTTCTCATTCTAGTGGGTGCAGAATAATCTTGCATTGTTTGAATCTCTTTTTTTTTGTATTTGAAGGTCTTTCTCCTGATGAATTGCAGAACTAGCTGTTTCTGAATTGAATTGTTAAATTTAACAACTGTCTTGGAGTTTGTAGCTTTGAGTTTCTTTCAATTGAGATTTCATTCTCTATGTTTGCAAGTTCTGAGGAGTTCTATTATACTATTTCTTTCATTTTGTTAAGGTTTTTTTTTTTTTAAATTTTGTTATGTTCTAATTTGGAGCTATGCTCAAAAAGTTATCAAACTGTACATACCCTTTGACCCAGCAGCATTTCTATTGGGCTTATATCCCAAAGAAATCATAAAGAAAGGAAAAGGCCCCACATGTGCAAGAATGTTTGTGGCAGCCCTTTTCGTAGTGGCTAGAAACTGGAAATTGAATAGATGCCCTTCAATTGGAGAATGGCTGAATAAATTATGGTATATGAATACTATGGAATATTATTGTTCTGTAAGAAATGACCAGCAAGATGATTTCAGAGAGGCCTGGAGAGACTTACATGAACTGATGCTGAGTGAAATGAGCAGAACCAGGAGATCATTATACACGGCAACAACAGTACTATATGACGATCAATTCTGATGGACATGGCTCTCTTCAACAATGAAATGTTTCAAACCACCTCCAATTGTTCACTGAAGAAAGCCATATACACCCAGAGAGAGGGATGCGAAATGTGGACCACAACATAACATTCTCATACTCCTTGATTGATGTTTGCTTACATTGTGTTTCCTTTATCTGATATATCGTTTGTGTAGATAAGATTTTTCTTGCACACCAATGATAAGTTTGGAAATATGTATACATATATTCGATTTGCCAATATTTTAACATAATTAACATGAAGTGGATATCCTGCCATCTAGGGGAGGGGTGGGGAGTTGGGGGAAAATTTGTAACGGAAAGCTATGTAAGGGTTATTGTTGAAGAATTACCCACACATATGTTATGCAAATAAAATAAAAATTAAAAAAAAATTTTGTTATGTTCTTCTGGGAGATCCATGATCCTTAGAATTTTTCTATGCATCCTGTCTGAGATTTGTATGTTTTGCTTGCACAATAAGCATAACATTTCTTTTAATGTCCTTGTGTTTTGCTTCTCTTTCTCTATATAGGCTTTCACTTTTGTGTATTTGCATTCCCAATCTTTTGTTCTCTCTTTTTGGTTTTTTTTTTTTGGTCAGGCTTGCCATAAGCTTTTCTATTCTGTTCATTATTTTTGCTATACAAAATTTTGCTATATTTTTGCTATGTAAATTCTGCTTTCATAATTCTCATTTTTCTCTTAAGCCACTTAGGAATTGCATGTTATGCAATCTTCCTCAACTTCCACAGGGTTTTCTGACTCAACAAGTGTTAGATATTTTTCCTTTGTTTTGTAGTGTTTGTTCATTGATGCTTTAACTCATTGACTATGTCTAGAGGTCATATTTTCATCAATTATTACTGTTTTCACATTGATTTATCTATTTATCTTCCAAATCTGATATTTCTTCTTTCTGAAATCTCTGGTATTTTCAGTCTCTCCCACCCCCCCTTCATATTTTCCTTGTCATTCACTTCTTGGCTCTTTCCCCTCTAATTGTAGTTTTCTTGGAGGGTAAATCTCAGAGTATATTTCATAGTTTACCATGCTAGATCTCTTACCTAACTGACTTTTGGGGGATCAGGATTGGACTCATATGTATTCTGTTCCCTCAGAGTGTAATACTCAGGGAGAAATTGAGGCAGTATCACACATTGGAGATTAGACAATACTTTATTGATGTTAATTGAGAGTTCAGAATCCATAGCTATGGATCGGGACTGCTGAGACTCTTGTCTCAAAGCATACAGTCCATTGTGAGTTTAGACTGACAGACGTGCCAACCGACTGGATCTCAAGCAGGTCCAGCAAATAGTAAGTTTGGTCATAACATTTTTATAGACTTCCTGCACCCAGACTGAACAAAGAACTTAGAAGGAGAGGTTGAACACTGGTGGGGGTGGGGAGGAGAATTGAGTTGCAGGAAGGGCCATCAATTCAATTCTGACAGGTAGGGAGTAAAGGAAGCTTGAGAAGGAACTAGGAAACAGTAAGTCTGAAGCCAAAAAGATAAAGGGGGCATCAAAGTGGAACATCTGGAAGTTTTATGACTCCTTTGGAATGTGAGTCTAATTATTTCTGATGGTCAGAAGGAAGGAGGTTGCTATTTTGGGGCAGAACAATGTCCTGGCCAGCAGGACTTTAGTAATTCGTGGGGGCAAGGAGGACCCGACCTGAAGGGAGAGAATAGGCGAGAGAGAGGAAGGAGACTACATGGCAGATGGAATAGTCTCATTTATTGAAACAAAAGGCTGGGGTTATATAGGCCAATGCCGTTCTGGATGAGGAGTTGCAGGAATGCGGAGGTGGTTGGGTTGGGTTTGTAGGTGGGGTTGGGTAACCGGAGGGGAATGCAAGGACATGGGGGTTGAGCAGCAGGGTGTGGAATGCAAGGACATGGATATGGTCGGGTAATCTCCAGGAGTAATTGCTCAATTATGCATATGTTTGTTCTTCCTGTGTATTCACATTCAGACATTCCTGTATATTCACATTCTCGGCCCCAGACAGAACAATCAAGGGAAACTGAAACAGAACAACTGAGGGAAACTGAGTCATGGGAACTGTGGCACAACAAGAGTTGGTGGAGTACTGCTCAGCTCCCCACATGCAGAATGTTTTGTCCTGATGACCCAACCCATTCTCTCTATTTTTTAGTTCTTTCAACCAACACTAACAATTTTGAGCTTGCTTTCCCCAGCACCTAGCAGTATAAAACTTTGAAGTTTTAGTGCTTCTAAATTGTAGCATCTAACTGACTTGTTTCTGAAGGGCTATGTTCAAGTTGGTTGTTGAAGTCTAAGAAAACTTCTACATCTACTAGCTGGGGTTGGTATGAAAGTGAAAAGGAGAGACACAACTGGGATGTTGGAATGGGTTTTGATCTAACCCTTCTTGCATCTGCTAGTGTGGCTTTGCTGTTAGTAATGTGAGAAATGTGGGAGAAGTGTTAACTGTAGTCAGGGTCAGTGATTATAAGTTTATGGATTTTTTTTTTTTACTTCTTGTATTTTTTTTTACCTTGTTTTGAATTCTTGATGTCCTAGACCATAAAATAGTTGAAATTGTTCTATCTTAGGTACATACTTTCTGTTTTAAGGATGTTTGAGAGGTCATGAGGTTTGGAGAAAATGTCTATTCCATCTAGCAGAGTTAGTATTTATAAGAATCTTTAGCAATGAAAAGATATTATTGCAGGCTCCTATTTCATTATTTTTTTTACTTCCTTATCAAACTATTGATTTACATTGTCAAAATGAAGTGGAGACACCTAGTAAGACATTGTTGAAGTGCTGCTTTTTCTTAGTGGTAGAATTAATTACTTTCCTAATTTATTTAACCTTTTCTAAATCTGTGCAGATATGCCCAATTAGTAGGTCAGAGGCCTCAAGCAGCTAAGGGTAAACCCTGCAACTCTACTATTTTTTCCAAGGTTTTATCTGAAAAAAAAGGAAGTAATAACTGGGGCCAGAACTAAGTTAGTTAAATGAGAGTTTCTAAGTCTTTATTTTATGAGTACCATTCTCCCTGTAAGAGTTCTTATTGAAATTTTTTTAACTGAGTAAGTCATAGGGCAAAGCACAATAATTGAATTTTGAGTAAACAAGTTCCTAGCTAGATGGAAAGACATTGTATTCCTGTTCTTTGAAGATTAAATTCATTGTCTCACACTTGTGGTGCTCCCATTCTCAGAGGCTGCTTTATATCTGCAGGGTTCATGAAACTAAGGAAAAGGAGAGGAAGGAAAGAAGATAAAATTATATTTAACCCACCATATGCCAGGGCAGCTAGGTGATACAGTGAACAGAGGGCCAGAATTAAAGTCAGGAAAACTTCCTGACTTCAAATCTGGTCTCAGACATTTACTAGCTTCGTGACCGGGTTAAGTCACTTAACCCTGTTTGCCTCAATTGCTCCTCTGTAAAATAAGCTTGAGAAGGAATCACTCCAGTATTTTTCCTAAGAAAACCCTAAATGAGGTGTTGAAAAATTAAACATGAATCAACAACAGCAACAACCATGTGCTAGGTACTATGCTGTGTTTCACAGTCATCTCATTTGATCTTTACTGCAAACCCATTTTGGGTCAAATGTTTTTTTACAGGGTCCTACAGCTAGTAAGTTTCTTAAGTAAGATTTGAACTCAGATCTCCCTAATTCTTGACCCAATCCCTGTACCATTTAGTTACCTTTGAGAACTGAAGAATATTTGGGATTCTCAGGTCAGGGGTCCAGAAGTCTTGGTTTCAATGCTCCAGAATATCTCTAATTTTTCTTCGGAGGTGTCACAAAATTCTTAATTAAGTTAATATACAAAAATAATGTAGGTTCATTACAATATCAAAGTTGTATGCCATAGTATACTTGAGGAAAATTAATGGGCTCATTTACAATATCAAACAATGACAAGATTGTGTAAACTTCAAAAAGGTTGAGAATCATTGTTTTCTACATGGATGCACCCAAATTAAGGGTTTTAAAAAAGCATTACAGTTGACAGGTGCTTTAGAATGTAAGATAGCAGGCATTGATTCTTGTCACAGCTCTATCACTAATTTGCTGTGTGACCCTGGGCAAACCACTTTCCTGTGCTGAGCCTGAATTTTTCTATCTGAAAAATGAGAGGATTGGATGAAAGGTT